>QNGE01006139.1:5470-19118 GCA_008508345.1 Paragonimus westermani | reverse complement strand
CCCTTCCCGTCCCCTTCTTTTTCCTTCTCTCTTTCTATATAGGGTTTGCTGTTTCTTCATGGTTGTGTGGCAGTTAAGCATTAGTGTTAACCACTGATGTATTGCTGTCTATGATGATGATGAACCTTACAATCAGCATTCCTAACTCGGTCACTTTTCTTCAGATGACAAAAGCCTAGGAGGTATGTCTGATATCAGGGCATATTGCACTGACGGTGTTGAATGAGGACTGTAGCTGTGCATATTTAACGGCCACCACATTTTCAGCACCGCAGTTTTAAACAGGAAGAAATACTGTGTCACCAGGAGACCGCCCTGAGCATCTCGGCCATGGACACGTCTTGATCACATGACAGCCAGTCACAAGTGGCGTCACTCTGCGGTGAACTTTTGGGGAACCATTTGGACTGGGATCATGCTGTTGTGCGTGCCCGTTTTGCTTGACCATTGGCCCAGAAGTAGTACACTCGTAAGTGGAAGATAACTGGTATTCGAGCGAGCAGACTGTGAGGAACGTTTACTAGGAGACACTGGTGAACAAATTGCCCGGTTCGAGTCAGCTGACAGAACATAACAAACATCGGGAGCAAATCTCGGCAGATATGAAAGCTTGTTCCGTAGAGGTATGTTCTGAAGAAGCCGTACCGTTACGACAGAATAAGACATCTGTCGACAAACTTTGTGAGCAGACGTCGCTCACTTTCACCTGCCAGTGAATGTGATGGCGACAGCTGAGAATGGAAGCTGACCAAAAACTGGTGCGAAGACCGTGAGGGCCACTGAGTCTAACAGTCGAGGGAGGAGAAACTACGACGATCACCTGGGAATAACGGAGAGCTTATTTTCCTGATCCGTGGTTGTACTAGCCGCCGAGTCAGTGTACGTGACACCATACGTCAAACAGACGATTCACTTACCACCAGCCAAAAGCGCCAACTTAACAAGTGGGCTGAGCATTCAGAGGAAAAGTTTGGCTGGCCTCAACCAGACCATGTAAACGACGGGGACTAAATGCTCCATTATTGTTCTAGATGACAATTCGTCGGAAGTATGAATGGCTCTGGGGATCAGAGTATTGGAGAGCAAAAACTCTTGTGGACCAGGACTCTTCTCCCTCTTTTCACCTCCAGACAGGTGTCTATTGATAATTCCCGTTTTCAAGAAGAGTACACGAATTTTGTGGTAATCACCAATGCATCAGACGAGTAAATGATGCGTCCAAGTAACTACGTTTATACTACGTCGGCTCACTTAGTCCAGGGAAACTCACATACGTGCAGAACAGGTGGGATTTTGGCCAGATCGTGGGGGCCGCTGATAACATTTTCACCTCGCAAAAACCATTACAACCTCGGTGTTGAAAAGCATATGGTGGGTTTTTAGCCAGCTCTATAATATTATGCAGTACACAACCAATTTTTCTCCTCTGCAGGTCTCTCATTGTGAGCGTTCTTAAACGTTACGTTGCTTTCATTCCTGTTCAATCGTTGTCTGTTTCTTACACAACTCTCTGTCATCCAGAGTGATTTCATTGGTAAGACAGCATAGAGGTGAGCTTAAATAAATAATATCGCCCAGCAACGTCACCAAAACCGAATAACCGCCATATCGCTTGGTGTTCAGCTAGAGACCAGAACTCGAACGCAACCCAAAACGATCAGCTTAGAGATTGCTGTTTCCTAAGCTGGCGAGTGTCGAGAAAAGAACGTTAGCCAGGCAGGCTTATTTAAAATGCAGAAGTGTGGAACCCAATTCTTACTAAGAGATGGCCGCTCAGTGCTGGCCAGGGTTTTGCGAAAAACACCGTCGGTTGTGTGGTGGACGAACGAAACAGGGTTTGGAAAACTTCATACCATAAAAGCCGTGGAACCAGAAGCAAAATCAACGGACAAACATGCAATCAGGGAACACAAGACAATTAAAACTAGACAGGAGTTTAACACTGGCTGGAAATACAACAGTTGAGCCTCGTGCTCAAACATCAAACACATCAAAAGAGTACCAATGTCAGGATAAACCTTGGAAAAGTTCGGACACACCGGCTCGGTCTGGATGGTAAAATTAACTTGACGAACTGCACTCGGAAATGAGTAATTCCAGAACAGAAGAGCGTGTGATGCACAAATCCTCCCCACAGATCTGCTCTGTCTGATGCTCATCAGCCATGCATTACGATAAACCATAGAAGCATCATCTCCGAGATGACTTAGAGACTGCGAACACCCACCACATCACACGATGTTTTGTAACAATATATTTGCGCACGTACAAAATAGTGTACCAAGTGCCTAACAGAGAGGTGACAAGAGACCGTAGGCTCAGGCTGAAAACCCAGGTCAAGTAAAAACAAAAAGGTGCGGGCATTAAAAGAGTGCGCGAAGCCAGTTGTTGGTTAGAAAAACTGGGGGGAAACTCACCCGAGAATCCTAATATTTGTTTCAAAAACCGAAACTTCGACGTCTGAGTCGAAGGAAACACTGTCAACGACTGCCCTCACAGCATGCTCAAACTCATCCAACTCATTGAACAACTGAAAAGAAATGAATCAACAGCTATTTGAGGTAAATACGAAGAGAGTATCCAGTGTATCAATCATGGTGAGTGAAAAATTCCCCAAGGCGTCGTCCACATCTCCTCTAGAATTCTCGACATTCCTCGCCCGCCCTTTGCAACTCAGTGGCATGAGTTCATCAGCTGGAAACGCATGTTCCTGCAAGAATGCGAATAAGCTCCTGGTCAAATTACTTTATAGTTAATATAGCCATGTAGAAACATTTCCTTTATCTGCACCCTGAGGTGAATAAGAGACACAGTGATAGAAAACGAACTTCATGTTGCGCTTATAAGTGACGGACAAATCGGCATTTGAACTAAATATCAGACCTGAGGCAGTCACAAAGGCAAGTAGGAGCCTGAAAGCCGTCATTATGCAGTAGTTTGAAACAGGCGCCAGAACCTCTAGGTCGGCTATTCCAGCGAGTTGTACACAAGTTCGATGTTGAGGGCCCAAATTGCCCGGATTTAGTTGGTTTTTTCGTTTCAAATTACAGCTAATTCCCGTTGACCTCAAAGTCAGCCATTAAAAACAGGGTTCAGCACGGCCCTGGGAGTTATAAAGAGTACCGTGAACAGACCAAAATAATCTAACAGAACAGAGTAATTTATTGATCTAACATTTCCTTACGTTGGTGGGAATCCAATAACACTTTGAGACGATCTATAAAACAGCAGCAGTTAGTAACTTCGTAAGAGATGAACAGTTTCCTAGGCATAAAGTGTAGTGACCAGCGGCCATGTGGCTTCTCTGAGGATCCCGGCTGCAACCATGATTTATTGCTTGTCTGTTCTGTACGCATCATTCTGTGTACGCCTGCCATAAGAGGCCTGATAGGAATTCAGTGCCACTCTTATGAGCTGTGCAACTAATTGCACGCAGCGAATGTTTGCTCCTCTCCTAACGACCCATCTATTCCTCCATTATTGAAGGTCGTTCGACCTGGGTCTCTTCGAGCGTTGTTCAACGCGCTCGAACTTTCCACACACTCCTGACTTGAAGCGTTTTTGATTGTCGCCGAGTGGGCTATGGCCCACTTCGCGCTCCTCTCCTTTCTTCCCTCGATTGCTGCCATTGGTCCCAGATTAGGCTAGAACTAACTGCTTATCATATTTCTTAACATTACTCGTAATATACGGTTTGTTTCCAAACCCTGACGTGTTCCTTTAGTTCGATGTCTGACGGGACTACGCTCCGGCTGCTCTTCAGGAAAGGTGTTACAAAATGTTAATGGACGAGGGTCGAGCGCGCACACACTTGTCCACCACAAGAGCTTCCTGTCATGAACTCTCCGATAGTTATCACTTAATGAAGTAGAGAATTGTTGCACCTGTTCTGTATTAAAGAGAAGGCGGGTAAGACTTATGTCACCTCGAGGTCTTCAAAAATCAAATAAACACAGATCGAGAATTTCGAAGTTAGTCTCGTTTGAGAGATGCCACAAGCCAGTGACCGTTTTGGTGGCTGCTAACCGGACACGTCCAACTGCGAGTATGTCCCTCTCAAAACCGGTGTGAACGACTTTATTAGCGTACTTCTATAGACTTCATGAAACGTTCGAATTGCGCGCCTGCTTATGTGGGGTTAGGCTCTGTTTATCATCCTCTTTGGGTAGTCATCTTGTGGTGATAAGCGAAGGACGATTCAGACGACAGCCAAATCACAAGTCTTTTTCAACGTCAGCTTTCGTGGTATCTATTACAATTCGCGCACTGTGTGTCACGACTAGGTTCCCGGAGGCTCCTCCAAACGACATGTGTGCACGCTAGCTGTCGTTTAAAGGGAGACTCCAGTCATCTTACCAACACTTAATACGGTCGAAGCCAATCTGCGACCCACTGGAATCACACGCATCCCAGATTTTTAAATCATCAACCCAAAGGGTGCTGTTGCCAGAAGTGAGGTCGGGGATATCATTGATGTGTATCGGAAACAACAATGAACCACATACCGATCCTTCAGGAACTCTCGCCGAGATCAGATAAGGAGAAGAAAGGCCCGAAACGGGTGTCAAATGGGAGACACTCCATGTGACGCCGCGGATTTAGCATGCTGGAATATATTGTGGGCAGGTGCGGTAAGATATTTCATTTGTCTCGTAGCGCTGTAGTCTCAACTTTGCGTCCCAATACACTATATAAATACGTTGAGCGTGCCTAAAGTAACTTCAGAGATTCATCAGAGAATTGCATGCGGATTTGAAGCTGAAGGCCCAAATCACCCGTATCCGGTCAGCTTGTCTGTTTCAACATTAAGGGATTTCTTGGTGACCTGGCAGGCAGTCAATAAAAACAAAGTGTAGCATCATCCTTGTGGTTGCGGAAAATGTGAGTATAGATTGAAATACTTCTTCAAAAATATCCTTGGTAGGTGGGAGTCTAATAACAATTTGGATCGGTATATGAAAGAGCAGCTGGCGACCACTAGTGGCAGGTTGTTCCAGTGTCTGATGGCCTTGCACGAAGAGAAATCCGAAGTCGAAGCTTTTAGAGCTTTGTGTTGTGACCTCTCCGACATTAACCGGCTACTATGCTCTGTGCTAAGGAGAAGATGTATGACGATCAAGTCACCCCGGAGTCTTCAAAACCCAAGTAGATATAGATCAGGTAATTCAAGACAAGACTGGTAGGGGAGATGCCGCAAGCCAGTGACCATTTTGGTAACACTCCGCTGAACACGTTCAATGTCGAGTACGTCCCCACTTGAGCTGGTGTAAGCAACTTGATTAGCATACACAAGCAATGGTCTCACATAGACCTCGTGATGCGTTTAAAGAGCAGTACTGACCATCCGAGGAAGGACGCTTACCACCATATCAAAGGTATCAAATCCATTTTTAGCGGCCATCTGATTATGATGTAAGAAAAATAAAATAGACGACAACCAAATCTCCAGATGTTTTTCCGAATAAACTTTCGTGCTATCGCTTTCTGTACCCTATTTAGCCCGAACAGGTTCCCAAGGTCTCTTTCGCCCGACATGTGTGAACGGTTACTGTCGTTTAGGGGGATTCCAATCACCTGATCATCACTCATCACGGCCAAAGACAGACCGTGGTGCCTTGAGATCACAAGCATTGGAGAAGGCTTCCAGGAAGAAAGTCGAAGAGATCATTGGTGTGCAAAATACACAACAGTGGATCAAGTTTGGATTGTTTAGGAGCTCCAGCGTAGATCGGGGGTATACAAAAACGCTCAGATTTGATTTCCACCTCATAGGTCCTCTTTGCAAGAAATGGTGTAATCCAGTGTAGCGCCCCTACTTAAGTGCCACAAGATTTTTTACTGCATACAAGAGGACTCTGTAAGACATGGTTGAAGACTGGCAAAATGGAAGTAGATAGCACCCGAGATGTTGCCATTGTCTCTACCTTCTGTCAGACTGTCCATAATTATTAATGTATTGTTTGTGCATGCTCGATTGGGAAGGGAACCATGCCGACTAGAAGAGAAAGGGTTACTTGAGAGGAAATGCTTAAGGGTGACGCGTTTCAACAAACGCTCTATCAGCTTACGTGAGATGATGGCGATGCTGACCGGCCTATAACTAGCAAGTGGTTGTTAAACACGTGCCTCAAATTCAGGTGGCCTCTCTTAATGCCTTCGAAGGAGTGCCGGTCAGGAGCGTCTAATTTAAGAGATTGTGGAGAAGTGCTAACAAACCAAGGGTCACTTTTTTGCGGATCCAGAAGTGAGTCACCTCTGGTCCCATTGAACTGTCAGGGTTGATCTTAAACAGAGGATCCCGAACATCGAGCACAGAGACGTCAGCTGTCAGGAGTGGGTATTGAGAGTCTCTCCCCGTGAGAATCGGATGCCAGTTCGGTAGAATCAAAGTGTAAACTGAAAAGCGTTCTGTTAACATCTCAGCAACCACTTGAGGGTTAGAAATGACCCCTCATCAGGAAGTCGCGGAGGAAGCTCCGAAGAATAGTTTCCCGCTGGCGACACATTTGCTGGAAAAGAATATTCTTACACTGAAGGCCAGTAAAATGTTTGACCACACTTGTTAGGTGTGTTGACGGATATCCGACTTGCGGACGTTCCGTACACAGCGAAAATCTTCTAGAACCTCCAGCATGCTCGTTATTATCTTCAGAGAGAACGCGAAATATGGTCCGCAAATTCGATGCACGAGAGCGAGGCTTCTATAGGTCACGAGAAAAAAGTGTCGCATCAGTTTTGTGAATAACAGTTGTAACAAAAGGCATTGTACTTAGGACGGACAGTTGCGCTATATTGCTCGCACCACCACTATTTACTAGTGAGTGAACAGCGTGTATTTGTAATATTCTACTGTGGGAAACTCACGTGAGCGGTAGCAATTCACTGGGCAGAGGACAGAATGTCCACGTGCTGAAAATGGATAGTACGAGAGTTAGGCACATAACCGGTGAGTTGGAAGTCGTATTCACAACCACTCAATAGAACATACAAATTCGTGGAAAGTGTTTTCCCAGCAACACATGCAAAAAGTGGAGCACGACAGCGCAATGTGTTATATGGTGCGGAAGTCGGAAAATCAGGCGTATTACAATTGTGCATTGTTTCCTTCTGTTGGTTCTTCCTGCGACTCATCCAAGTACGTGGTCGCCGCGAGACCTGGGAGGAGAAGGTAAAAAGCACATGTTGTTGGGCACGCAGTTTTGTTGCAGATTTCAACATTGAAGTGGTCGCGGGACAAATACTGGTAAGATACGAGAAGGCTCATTGGTGGGCAGCGTCACATGGAATGGCTCTTCCTACATGGGGGGACTGAGCATTGGCACCCATAATGACCGGGACATCCTGAGACAGGTATTGTGTGCAAACGGGTGCTTTTCCTCGTAGTCCGGTTGGGAGGCATAACTTGTGCACTAGTTTGCAGAATAAACCATCTTCGGGTTCTCCGCGTTCTTGGTTCAAAACATTTGGTGCAAGGACAATGGGTTGAGGATAGAGATATTGTGGCCATAGCCGTTCGAGGATGGGGACATTCGGAGCTCCATTGAGGACTTCGAAAACGTGGTGGAGGTGGTCCGAGTGGAGGCGGACCGGTCAAAGCTGGGGGCTGTGCAAATGCTGCTCAAGGGCAGGGTAAAGATGGTGGTGGCTGCGGCGCAAAAGGGCCGTGCAAAGCTGAAGTGGGCCGCCGCGAAGGGGGCGATGATTGCCGGGTTCAACACTCTCACAGACTGCCAGGTGGCAATAAGGCGGTTCGAAGACGCCCTGCTTAGACCGGGAGGGTACGCTCTGGTCTACGCCGTGTCCCTAAGGGCAGCGTTGTCAAGAGCCCTGCCTCATTTGGACCAAGACTCAGAACAACGGCTGTTAGCGGGACAGTTCTTGGACGGATTGCAACCGACAGCTCGGGGTCAGCTCAGGGTTGCTCTCATCGCACATCCGATGACGCTGGAACAGTTGGCCGATGCAGCTCGACAAGTACTGGCGGACAATGCCGCGACAGCCAACGAAGTGGAAGCAAGCGAACCGAGTAAACTGGATGACTTTCGAAGCGCCGTGGATAAGTAGACTGAGGAAGTGGTGGCGTTGAAGATTAAAAAGGAAGAGGACCATAGCGACATCTGTTACAGATGTGGAAGACAGGGACACTGGCGAAGATTTTGCCCACCCGGCAGGAAAAGTTCGTACTTAAGTAAAAATTTCGTCAGTTGTTCTTTGTTCGGGAAGGAGGATTTGGTAATATGGGTGGTTGATAAGACAGCAGTTCATGCTAGGTTCGAAGTTGATGGTAGCTCGGGGTACTGTATGGTTGACACCGGGGCCGCAATTTTATTGATTGGGCCGAGGGCAGGAAATATTGTGCAGCCGTGTGCGACCGTGGTTCAGACGGTTGATGGATATACTCTCAAATTTAACGGCCTGGCAGGATATGTGGCCGTAAGCGACGACCGCGTTCTCAAACAACCTTTCGTCACTTTTCCCGATGCACGTTAGACTATGTTGGGGCGGATTTTATTGACCACGTTTAGGCCGTGATTGATTTGAGGCACGATGAAATCGTAACGGATTATAAGGTGGTTCCATTAATGATGAAGCGCAAACCCGGCTTGAAAAATTGAATTGAACGCACTCAGAGCAACACCAACTTGTGACCATCAGTTGCTGTATAAGGCGATAAGAAAGTTTCAGGAATTGTTCACCGAAGATCAGGAACTGTACGGCTATCGCGACTGAGTTAAACAGAAAATCCCCATGGAGTCGGAGGAATTTTGGCCACTCGGCCCCCGAAGAACTCCCACTGGCCTGCAGCCAAAAGTGGACGACAAGCGAAGGACATGCCGAAGAAAGAAATTATCGACAAAGCCGAGGGCAAGTTCAGTTATCCCGTCTTGTTAAAAAAAGCCTAATGGTAAATTTCGACTTCAGACTGCTGAACGAGATAACGATCAATAAAGTTGTAGCAGTCCCGTCGGTGGCGGAGATTTTTGACAAGCTGCAGAACGCCAGGGTGTTTACAGTGTTGGACTTGCGGTCCAAATATTGGTAGGTCTCAGTCAAACAATCCGACCGAGATAAAACAGCAATCACAGTGGGTGAAAAGCAATATCGCTTCAAGCCGATGCCGTTCGGACTCTCAGGCGACCCCTTCACCTCCAGAGGACTGATGCTGAAGTTGCTGGATGGAGTGTTGCCTATGAAGATAATATTGTCATTTGCAGCACAAGTGAGACAGAAAATATAGTCAACGTTCAGGCGGTGCTGCGGAAGATTGGAAACGCTGGCCTTCGAATCAGTAGTTCAAAGTCTCAACTGGCGAAACAGACGGTATTACTTCTCGATCACAAGGTCGTTAAGGGGGAGGTCCAGCCACTTTCCGAGAAACTGCTGACAATCGAGGCTATTCTGGTGCTGACATCGAAGAGGACGCTGAGAGAGTTTCTTGGTCACGTTGGGTTCTACAGCCGTCTCATCAAAAACTTCCATTACCTCGCGAGTCCATTATACGAAATTCTGAGGAAGGAGTACCAATTTCATTGGTTACAGATAGACAACCAAGCGTTCGTCGAGATCCAACGATTGATGAAGAAAGGACAGCCGACCCTGAAATCGTCAGTGACTGGACAGAGCTTCATTGTCGCCACGGGTGCGAGTGATGTAGGAATTGGAGCGGTACTGAAGCAGGAAGGTGGTGTCGTGGAATACGCCAGTCGGGTACTGAATCCTGCTGAACAAAACTATTCAACAACAGAGAAGGAGTGTTTGGCAATTGTATGGGCCTTGGAAAGATGGAGGCCGTACTTGCTCAGCCGACGTTTCCATGTGGAGATCAACAACAAACCTCTGAAGTGAATTAACTTGGCGAAGGAACCCCGAGGAAGGCTGGCTCGTTGGACGTTACGACTACGGGAGTACGACTTTACAATTCGCCATGTAGCCGAAGAAGAGAACTGTGTGTCCGACTTGTTTTCTCGAACGCAACACCTGGAAGAGGTTCACAAGGACGTGATCGAAGTTAACAGTATCGAACTGGAGAGTGACCCCGGAAAGTTAGCAGCGGCACAGCAGATTGATACGGCGATGCGGATGGTGCTTGACTGACTCCCGTTGAAAGGACAACCGCCAGAGTACAGAGTGAATCCAGAATTGGAGGCTTTTAGAATGCGCTGGTCTGATTTGCTGCTGAACAGTGCCGGAATTTTGATGCGCCAATTGCGGGAGGGAGTAATCGTCCCGGTCAAACCGGCGGATTTGAGGGCGGCAATTGTGAAAGAATGTTATCAGCTGGCTCATACAGGTTGGTTTCGAATCTACGGAATGCTGAAACGTAGGGCATACTGACCGGGAATGGAAAATGATGTTAGCAATCACGTGCGGGCTTGCCAGCAATGTCAATTACTGAAGAGCACTAACCACCCAAGTCAGTATCCCACAAAACCAACCCGGTCAATGAAATCAGGGAACTGTGGTCGGCGGATATGATGGGCCCATTTCCAGTAACGACCTTCAAACATCAATGCGTCACATCTATGACTGAACACCTCCCAAGGAGGATCGAAGCATCCGCAATGCCCGATCAGCGCGCAAACACTGTATGCGGGGTGGTGATGGAAAACATCGTGACGGATCTAGAAATGCCGCGGAGCACATTGACTGTTCGAGGCCATGGCTCCAGCGATTTCAGCGATTTGTACACGGGTTCGAGGCTGGGGGCCCAATCTACCCGGATCCAGTCAGTTTGTTCGTTTCAATGTCCGGCGATTTTCTGTTGACCTGAAAGGCAGTCATTGAAAACGGGGGGTTGCAGAAAGTACCAAGAACAGAGTAAAATAATAATCTAGCAAAACAGGATAAATTATTAATTCAACGGTTTATTAAGTAGGTGAGAATCCAATAACACTTTGAGACGATCTTTAGAAGAGCAGCTAACAATCTCTAGTGGTAGGTCGTTCCAGTAGTTGATAACCCTATAAGAGAAGAACTGTGGTCTTAGGAAGGTCCGAGGTCGAAGCTTATAGAGATTCTTGTCGTGGCCTCTCCGACTGTTATCACTCACTAGGGTGAAGAATTGTTGCACGAGTCCTGTACTAAAGAGAAAGTGTGTAAGAATTAAGTCGCCGCGGAGTCTACGAAACTCAAGTGGATAAAGATCGAGAATTTCAAGGCGAGACTCGTAGGATAGATGCCGTAAGCCAGTGACCATTTTGGTGGCTACTCGCTGGAGACGTTCGATGGCGAGTATGTCCTTCTTCAAACCGGTGTAGACGACTTGATTGGCATACTCGAGCAATGGTCTTATGTAGACTCTGTATAGCGTGTGAAAGGCGCGCTTGTCAATCCGGGGGAAGGTTCGTTTGATCATCCCGAGAGTCATGAGACCCCTTTTGGCAGCCAGCTGGTGATGATAAGAGAAGGACAGCCCAGACGATAGCCAGATCCCTAGGTCTTTTTTGAGGTCTACTTTCGTGATATCTACTACACTTTGTGCACCATGTCACACGAATAGGTTCCCAGAGTCTCCTCCGAGTGACATGTGCGCACACTAACTGTCGTTTAGAGGGAGACTCCAATCCTCTGACCAGCACTCGATACGATCAAGGTCAATCTGCAATGCACTGGGGTCACAGGCGTTCCAGATTTTTAAGTCGTCGGCATAAAGGAGAGCGTTGCTGGAGATCAACTCGGGGAGATCATTGATGTAAATAAGAAACAACAATGGACCAAGTACCGATCCTTGAGGGACCCCCGCAGAGACTGGGGATGGAGAGGAGAGGTCTGAACCGGTTTTTACTCTGAAAGTCCTGTTACCAAGAAAGGAGGTTATCCAGCGGAGAACTTCTCCTTGGATCCCATAGGCTTCTAGTTTATGCAGCAGAAAACCGTGTGGGACACGGTCGAAGGCTTTGGCAAAGTCGAAGAAGATAGCATCCGAGATATGACCATTGTCTTTGGCCTCTGTGAGGCTATCCATGAAGAGTAACATATTAGTTATGCATGACCGATCGGGAAGAAAGCCATGCTGGGTCGGAGAGAAGAGGTTATTCGAGAAGAAATGCTTAAAGATAGTGCGTTTTAACAGTCGCTCCATTTTCTTGCATGGGATGCTGGTAAGGCTGATCGGCCAGTAACTAGTAGGAGAGTGACGATCGCCTGTTTTAAATATACGTGAGACAGTGGCCTCTTTCCATGCCTCCGGAAGAGTGCCTGTCCGGAGTGTCTGTTTAAACAGATCGAAGAGAGGCACCGCCAAACCGACGGCCGCTTCTTTTAGGATCCGGGGATGGATCTTGTCTGGTTCCATGGCACTCTTAGGATTGATCTTAAGCGAGAGGTCCTGAACGTCGGACACAGAAAAGTCAGCTGTCAGGATGGGGTGTTGGAAGTGTCTCTGCGAGATAATTGGATGCCAGTTTGGCAGATCCACATTGTAGACTGATGAGTAGTATTCTCTGAACATCTCAGGCAACCACTTGAGGGTTGGAGGAGGTTTGGGATAGTTTGGAACGTTTAAGAATCAAGAAAATACGAAAAACTCTATACCATTCTCAATCAAACTGATGGACCGAGAGAAACAATCGCACAATCGCAGAATGATTGGCATGTGAAAGAGGAAATCTCGAAGTAAACGCTACCATAGATTCTTTTGGCCCATTGCTGTTTCCCACGAAAGAACGATGAAGTCCCCATTCGAACTAATATATGGAAGCTCGCCGCGGTTCACACCCGATCACGGAAGTGTTTCTGGGGGGACCGACGTATGAGCAGCCGCGAATAAATAGAACCTCGGAGAGTGGATAAGTGGAACTAAGATTACGCAGAAAAAATCCAAGAAGAAGCAAAATCAAAGGTTGTCGAATAAATGTGCTGAGTTGCGAAATGGATCGATGATTAAACAGAGCAAACATGGAACGCTGGGTGCCAAAATATTGCCGAGGGGTATATTAAGCAGACAGCCGCATATAACGTCCATACCCGTCATAACTATCAAGCCCCCAGTAAACAGCACACTTGAAACGGTCATACTCTATTCATCCTCATAATTGTCAGAAAAAAGGGCTTATATACCTCCGCAGCCTCTGCTCACTCCCTTGCCTCGAACCCTCCTTTTCAACCACCTGACAACTTTTGTGTGCTATGAAATTTGGATTTTAGTTTAAACGTCGATCCTATGGGGCAAATTAACGCCGAACGCCATACGGACTCTTGATCACCATCTTGATCAACATCTGCAGTGCGCGCGATTTGAAAAGGGCAAGTAATTACTGCGTGGATATTCTATTTGAAGTTTCTCATATAACTGTTATTTTTGGCAGCTTTTTTACCGTACAATCTGATTAAATTTTATCTACGTCCACGTCTGTCTAGAAAATATTCTTATATAACAAAGTATAATGACCAAAATCGGTCGTCAGTCAAGATCGTCTGGTGTTAAAACCACTTGTTCTAGCTCTAAGGTAGATATTGAACGACCTAATGGCAAGTGCTCTAGGTTGAAAACTTGTAAAGGCCCTTCCAAAGATGCTGCCCCGAAAGGGGGTGAAGATAAACTGGTGGTTCCCACCAATACTCCTCTAACTAAGAACTGTTCTATCCCCCTAGACAATGTATTGGCGGAGTTATTTGGTAAGGTATCCAAACTGGAGGCTGAACTTGC
>QNGE01006138.1:0-34795 GCA_008508345.1 Paragonimus westermani | reverse complement strand
ATAACAGGCGAATTAGCGTCCAGTGTGTAAATGAACGCAAGAAATAAAAATGATGGTGCAATAGAGGAATTCGAATTTACAAAAGTAATTAATGTTCATTACGTATTAAGTGTACAGTTTTTGGGGAATTTAACATCTCCCAACAATCTGTCTGTTAGTTACGTCCGTGGCGCCACACGGTTAAGGCACGGAAGGTCAGTATAGTCTGCCATGAGGCTGACGGCATCAAATTGAGTTTGCTCACGAAACCAGATTTATTGTTTTGATGTTCATGAATAGTGATTTGTTATTTGAGTTGTGCGCTCCGATTTGTTTTGCTCACTTATTTTGCACATTTTGAAGTGAGCTTTCAGGTCTAATTTTGAAGGACTGATCTTGTCTGTGCTGCCTAAAAGCCGTCCAGTGATAACACCCTATCGTTCGCGTAATGAAGATCACATTCCTCCTTCAGGAAGGGGGTTTATAACACAACCTTGTAAAGGCCGTAGCCAATTGTCGTGCAATTAGTTTATGACAAAACCAAACGAAAATTGGTAGAAGTAAACAGTTTGGACATACACCTTTCTTTGTACTGAGGCTGTTGAACAGTTCATTGACTCTGCTTGAGCTAAAGTGCGCGAGCTCAGAGGTTTTTCACCCAAACTCATTCATTCACCCAACTCACTGTGTCGTAGGGAATCCACCAAACGATCCAGGAAACTGACCGCCCAAACAGGATTCCCCAAACAGTCCATACTAGAACCTACCAACATTACTGTTAAGCATGAAATTTGTGCTACTAGTAATTAGTTTGGCGGATTTCGTAATTTAGAACAAACCAAATTGCGAAACCTCTGGGCCTTTGCTGGACTCGAACCGGTGATGAGAGCAGCGTGCTCACTCGCGATACACACGCTTCCGGCTAAGCTACGAAGCTGCATTGGGATGTCAGAGATATCACGCTTGGGCTCAATTATCCTGGAAACTGCAGACTGCGTGCTCGTTTTTCAGATTTTGTCAGGTATATACACTATTAATCTGCTCCAGCAAAACAGATATTATCCAAGTAACCGTGGTAAATGTAGTACCGTTTTTTTTGACATTTGTCTTTTGTTTTAGTTCTGTTTTGCGGTGTCCCGTTTTAAAATACATTGGTTCATTTTTTTCCCCCTCCTCCCCGCAACTGTGATCAGGTTGAAGTCGAAATGTGACGATTGTCGCGATGCACTGGTTTCGCTTGGCTATACACAATTTACAGTGGAAGATTTTCATGAGCAAGTAAATTGACCAGCTTTACGTTCTGTAGCCCGTCGGAAAGTTTTGCTGAGTCTGCACAATTAAATGTGCCGTTGCCACCGAAAGTTGAGCGAGTAAATTCCTGAATACGAATACGTAACCTATTTCGAAAAAACCATTGTCAACGTTTGCACCGTAGCTTGTTCAAAATGTCTCATACCTGCTGGACTCTGACAGGACGTCTAACCTTAGGCAACAGTGATAGCAGTAACCGAGACTTGAATCTGCGACTATGTGCTTGTTACATACAAGCCGTCACGACTGCGCTGCCATAAAAAACAAAATGACAAGCCATCTTTTTCCAACCAGACATGCACACATGGTACACTACCTTCACTCTGCATTTGTTACGCAAACTCTTCTGTATTGATAGCCTGGTCGAACCTTGCTGAGTATCGGTCATTCGTCCAATCACCGTTTCTCCTCCTTTCCCTACTTTCCCATTCCATCCGTTCATCCGCCTCAACATAATTTCGTCGAGGTCGGCTTGTTGTTTCATGGAAGCATCACCGGAATTCCGTAAAGGCAACTTACAGAGAATGAAGTGTTCGTACACTGGTGCGAAGCAAGAGCCATGTGTTTTTGATGTGTTATCTCAACCGACTGAATGATGTTGTTTGCCATCGACAATTTTTTCGTCCTGCATTGTTAATTTGGATAATTTGGCATTGCTGAGAGTTGTTGAACAGAATGTTGCTAACCCACTTCGAAACACAGAGTAGCCGTTGGGTTAAGTATTACTAATCAGCAGCGACCGACATTCGTTGTCAGACCGTTTTCGTCGTATAAGTCGCTACCTAGTCGGCTGTGAACAAAACCGGTGACTCGTATCGACAAGGCATTCGCTCTTGAAAGACTGGGTTGCACTGACGCGGTCGTTTTCCGTGGTGGTCTTTGATACGCTTTGACGATTATTTGCTAGTCTCACCTACGCTTCCTGTCGCAGAACAGTGAGTGGAGAGGTGTACGCACAAGGTGGTTCAGCCGGGAGTAATACACCAACTTTCCAATTTTCACAACGTGCGAAACTAACTCACCGAAAGTCGTTTCTGCGTATGCAGTTTGCCGCTCGATAAATTTAAGGCGCCAAGCGCAAAGTCTATGCTTTTGTAACAGCATACTATGGTGTGGTCAAGGTCATATGTCTGGACCGGTTCCCTGTGGCAGGCTGAATGCACACAAATCGCTAGACGCGTGGTTGGCAATTGAGGCAACCGGATGGGTGGGGATTGTAAGGCAATGGAATAAAACAGTGACCAATGAAATGCGAGGGTCATTGCGCCATCAGTAACCCTGTGTATAGCTTGCTGACGCATAAAAAAACGTATGACGGAAAAAAGTGTCAAGTACGAACGCAGATATACCTAAGTTTAGTGACACTAAATGACGCGCATAATAAAATCGGTAACGACACTGAAAATAGATGATGGACGCGCTTAAACTGGGGTTCGGCGAAATCATACGCTAGGGCGACCCAGAAAAAAGGGACTGACTCACCAACTGGTGTTAGGAGTGCAGGTAAAAATGCGCTGAAAGAAAAGTTTGAAAACGTGGTCACCAATTTGTACTTGTGTACCGGAAGTGAAACGTTCGGAAAAGGAATGCTCATTAGTAGGATTTATCGATGCCTGATGGCGACCAAAGGAAAAGCGCGAAACAAAGGTGCTGAAGGAAAATGGATTGTTAGTCGAGCTTACCAATTTGTAGCGGACAAGTGGGTATGCGCTTGACCCTCGTCCACTAAAAATTTAATACGCCTTTCCAGAAGAGCAGCCGAAATGTAGTTTTAACAGGCACCGAACTAAAAGAACGCAATGGCGTTTGTAAACAAACCGTGTATTTCCAGTAATGTTTGGAAACGTAATAAGTAGTTAGCTCTAGCCTAGTCTGGGACCGGCGGCAGCAACCAACGGAGGAAAGAAAGGAGGCGCCAGGTGGGCTCCAGCCCACTCGGCAGCACTCAAAAGAGTATCAAGTGAGAAGTGCGTAGAAACTTCGGGCGTGAGAAGATCTGGGTTAAACGACCTGGAAGAGTGGAATAATAGAACAGTCGTTAGCAAAAGAGCAAGCATTCGCTGCGTGCAATTAGTTGCATGACGTGAAAAAGTGACATTGAGTTCGCATCCTATAGCAGACGTACACAGAATCATGCGTACAAAGCAGACAAGCAAGAAAACACTGGTACAGCCGGGATCGTTAGAGAAGCCAAACGATCGCTGGTCACTACACTTTCGTCTACTTTCTCCTTCTTCCAAGAGTTGTACTGTATGTTCAGCTCAGCAGTGCCCATAAATATTGCCTTTCCTCCGCAAGTTTTTTCTCATTGTCGTAGGTTGCGCTGAAACACTTGGGGGATAACGTTCAACACGGAAACCTTCTACCGGGGTCGGGAAGCCGACAGACGCAACATCGAGGCGCACGCATGTTCGACATTACGTACACATCCTTAATGCGTTGGCCAATCTGCAGAAGTTTGACACAACGTTGTCACAACAGTTGAGTTGACTGGATTTTGGTCTGGTCGCATTCATTGGTTAAACTTGACTTTACTGTTCCACTAGAACTGCGGAAAAGCATGTTCGACAAACAGAGACAGAAACAGTGCGTTGCTTCGATTCGTTCTGCATGTCCTACCATGCACAAACCTGCTGTATATCAGTGTATACCCACTCAGATAACCAATGAATCTGATATGTCTTTTACTATGTTTGTGATGGCTCGAGACGGACCATACGGGGTTCACCATAACGTTACTACATTTCATACCCTATTTCTGGTTTCGCGTTGGAGATGCAATCATTGTTCTTCAAATTTTCGGCTTAGCCTGATTACTTTCTGATTGTTTAATGGAATCCACATGATTTTCCGAACTATGTACCAATCAACCGATGAGTTTTCTCGCATGTCGAATGCCTGTCTTGGCGGCCTTTATCTATTAGGCGATGTTAGAAGGGCGCAAGTGGAATATGGGAAACAGAAAGCAGGATTGAGTTAGGACCACGTTGATGATAGGCTGACAATGGTGTGGTTAAATAGGTAACATGGTTGATCGCAAGCGTCTCCCTATTGACTAATAGAATGCATGTGGTCAGTCTTAAGCAATGCAGGCGAGTGTTGAGCCCCGTCAATGAAAGGGTTTTGAGGTTGTTACATATGCGTTGTCGAACAGATTGCTTCCTTGTCCGCTCTCTGATTGGCCATATATATTTTACTGGCTGCAATTTCGGGCTATCTTGGCCACCTGTACATGTCGTCAAATCAATAGGACGTGGTGCGTTAACATATGTTCTGTCTCTTCTAGGGCTACGGGCTTTGTGGGTCTACTATTGCAGTGTCGTGTTATCGATTAGCAAGTCTTAGTATATGGCGACGTGGGAAAAATATATGACATGTTACATTTACCTGCGCAGCTTTGGTGTGCTGTATGCGAAAAGCCGTCATTGTCTTCGTGGAACCGTTGGAAACGGACACTTCTGGATTGTTTGGAATTATTACGTGTGTTGTAACCAAATACTTAGAGACCCGCAAAATTAGTTTACTGCGACGATTTCTAGGCGATGAGGGCCAACGACATTTTGATGTACTGCACATTGACAGTACGGAGAATATTACTGACGCTTTGTGCACATTGGGCGGGTTGTGGGAACACGTCCACATAGTTACGCCGCGAGATACTGCTTCACGAGGTTGCATCAGGCTCCAGGTGAAAGTCTGAATGATTTTGTTGAACTCATTCAACAAACTGTCTGATTGCCGTTACAACGAGATTCCGGCCACCAACCTCAAAAACTAAATGTTACTACAGTACGAGCAAGCAGGTGAACGAATATTATCAGAAGATGAATCTACTTTAATCTGAGAAACGACCTGCGTAGTTGTTTGACAGTGGGAAAGCATTACTAACCAATTAACCACGTTTTCACAGCAGACGAACACACGCTGTTCAAGTTGTTGCCAACTCAACTGACAGACCATTGCAGACCCCTGGCAAGTCACTCATATGCTATCGATATGAAGGCCAGCACTCTTCGGCCGAGTACCGTCGCAAGCAGACAGTTTGGCACGCGTGTAGAAAAATTGGACACCTTGCCCGTGTGTGTCGAACAAGAGTTTATCGATTGCCGAAGTCTAAATCATCGTTTGAACCAGTATAATCTGTTGACAGTGCCGCTGAAAGCGAATTCATGTTTAACACCATTTGGAGTGCTATGATTGATAGCCATTGTCGATTTTCACGTTATTCCATGCAACTGAAAATCGAGCGACAACCCCTTCGCACGGATCTTGATATTGGAGATTCCGCAACTATAATAAGTGTTGCATCTGTTAAAAATCTGTCAAAATTTTCTACACGTCAATCGACCTTGCACACAAATACTGGACAGCCGATCCTTGTACTGGGACAGTGTACCGTCCGCGTTCACTATAGTAGCCAAAGGCGAACCTCACCAATGTACGTAGTGCCTCTAGATTGTCCTAATTTATTGGGGCGAGATTAGATCAAATGTCTGTCAGGTACGTTAAATGCCGTTAAAACCGTTACAGGACAGCCGAAACTTGAAGATATTCTTTCCGAGTACTCTGGTGTGTTTGAGGATAAAATTAGTAAGTTAAATGGATTCCAAGCTAACATTAAAGTGATTTAAGACAGTTCATCCCCTTGCGAATTTTGAACAGAACAGTTGGAAGACGGAAACTGGTAGATGTAAGCATTTCGTATTGACTCGTCAGTACTAAGGTGATTGCCAATTTCCGACCTCGTTTCCTCAAAGCACGGACCTCGTACTGTTTCTTAAGGTTAAAAGTCAAAGAGGAGCTTACTCGGCGACAGTGGGAATGTACCATTATCCCTGCGCAACATATTGAGTGGGGATGCCAATCATTCCTGTTGTCAAACCAGATGAATCCGTGGTGAATATGGGTTAGCCGTGAGTCTGTTTCTCTGCTGAACAAGTACCCTTTGCCCTGAATAAAGGACTTGTACGCCACACTCACGGGTGGCGGGAAATTGAAAAGATCTTGCCTTGGTCATGATTACTCCCATGTGGGACTTGATGAACCTTCTCGTGTTTGCACTGCAGCTACTACTCGCATAGGCCTTTTTTATTACACACGGTTACCTTTTGGTGTTAGGTCAGCCCCGGCAATTTTTATGCATATTTAGATGACATCCTTATCACTAGTCGGACAGCATTAGAACATATACACTAATTGGCTCTTGTGCTTGACCGTCTGCAGCAAGTCGAATTGAATTTCAAAAGGTCGAAATGTGAGTTCTTCGCTGACTCTGTTGGTTATCCTGGATACCGACCAGAGGGGACACTTCAAAGATCTATTCATAGGAAAAAGACATGAACGGGTCAATACTCGCATTTTTACAGTTTGTCCCGTTGAAGTACAAAAAATTTGGTACCCCGTCTGAACAGAGCGCAAAAGATCTGTACACCCGACACTCTCCAGGAGGAGGTGAGATATATACGAGAAACTCTCAGTAGAAATGGATATCTTGAGAGATTCATCGATAAAAATCTGCATTTCGGTACAAAGCTAGAACTCGTGCAGACAGCGCAGAAAAAGCCGGTTTTCATCTGTCTCTTATATAGAGAAGTTAATAGTGAAATAATTAGCTGCAGACTTTCAAACGCGGTCGAGATTGCCTACTCTGCAGCGAGACTTATCGTGTCGTTCGATACCTGCCCGGTACTGGTGCCACGCCTTAAGGATAGTTTGGCAAAGTTCTCTTCGTCTTTCTGTATCTACTCTCTCACCTGCTGTTGTCAAGCAGGTTACGTTGGGAAGACCATAAGGCGGCTATCGGAAAGGATTCGTGAACACCTACCGAAATGGCTTCGCAACAGTTCGCTAAAGCCCATTTCCAGTGCAATCGGCCCCCACCTAATCGATACTGACCATCGAATACATCCAGATGAAGCATTCCGAATCATCTACAAGGTTCGTCAAGCCGGCTCCAGAACTGTCAGAATGCGGTTGTTATCAACCGCGGAGGCTATTGCTGTCAGACTGCACAACTCCTGCCTGTGTGCCCAAAAACAATTCGTACAAACCCTCCACCTCCCCTGGCCAATCATTCCACATCCACTGGAAACTCAAACAAGCGTGAACCGCTTGACATTGATGAACGAATATCATGACAGGCTCGTATAACACCCGAACACATTCACCAACACTCCCACTCTCCCCCAGTAGACTGTGATCTGTACCATTTCTCTAATCTTAATGTTCCTGTTTAACTCGTTATAATTTCATATATAACCCGCACGTATTCCCATGTAATTGTAAAAGCCCGATGAGAATGACCGAAAACAGCTGTTTGCAAGATAGACTTCTTATGAATTCTACGGGAATCTGGAAAAGATTGACAAAAACAGTGCACATGTTGGATGACAAACTGCAACTCATTGTCGATGCATTAGGAACCTTGAGACGAAACTGAGCTCCGTTCATTTCGAGGAATGTTGTCACACTCGCCGGTACATGCCACATGCTTCCACAATACTTTCACTCCTGCGTACGTTTTTACACAAAATGCACCCAGGACTTAGGGTTTGATGCAGCATCAGGCGATTGTTGATGCAAAAAGGTTGAGTGCTTCTTCATCTCCCGTCCATTGCGATCCATGAAAACCACTGATACTGCAATACGGTGCTTTCCCATGGGGGGTTGGAGCAGTACTTCGCTATCGGATAGAAGACCGTTCTCTCAAACCAGTCGCCTTTGCCTCACGAACTTTACAACTACCTGAGGATGCTTCCCAACTACACAAGAATGCCTTGGTCGTGGTTTTCGGGGCTAAACGCCTTCATCTATACGTCTGGAGGCAGTACATTGAAATCCGCACGACTACAAGCCATTGTTGACATTACTGGGAGAGGAGAAAGGAGTTCGGCGTATATCTTCTCCCAGAATGCAGAGATAGGTGTTACTTCTAAGCGCCTGCTGCTACAAGCTTTGTTACGTTAATGGAGTCGGCAACACTATGACTGTTGTTTCGAGCCGTATTCTTCCAACCAGGCGGATGACAACAACAAATGAACCAACCGGACTCGTCAGCCTCATGCAACACTTGGACACAACGCCGATTCGTAGTGAGCAAATAAGACGGTTAACAGATCAAGATTCAGTGCTGTCGAAATTAAAACATTTCCTAGCAGTCTGGTGGCCAGTGCGAGTTATTTCTGAGTTAAAGTCATTCATGATTCCGAAAGATGAACTAAAGCTTATATAATGGTTGTATTTTCTTGGGTTCTCGCCTAATTCCGCCACACAAGGTGCGTCGACAATTAACCGAAGAATTGCGTGAGGCACATCCTGGAGTAACAAGAGCGAAAGCCCTTGTGAGAGATCACTGCTGGTGGCCGAACATTGGTTTACATATTGTACACTTTTTGAAGTCATGTCAAGTGTGCCAGTAATACCAGTGAGAGGATTCCCCTGGACCAATGCGTCTTTGGCGTTGGTCAGACACGTGTATTACTTGGGTCCGACTAGTGGTCTGATACATTTGCTTGTACTCGATGCCCATTCTAAATAGATCGATGTCTATCCCGTCGCACATTCTGATTCACTGCTCACGGTAACCAGAATGGGATATTCGTTTGCAACATTCGGTTTAATTGAGACACTCTATACTGACAACGGAGCTCCGTTCATTAGTAAGGAGTTCCAACAGTTTCTGCGTAACAGTGGCGTACAGCACGTAAAGCCTGCACCATATCACCCTGCGTCAAATGGCTGAACGTGCAGTTCAGATTGTCAATCAAGACCTCCTCAAACAGCGCTGTGGAAAGGTACAAATCAAACCAGATCTATTTTCATCCAAGTACAAGACAGCCCCAACTTAGTCGATGGAGAAATCCCATGCGGAACTGGTGTTTGTTAGAAACTTACGAACAAGATTGTGTTTACTTTTTCCCAGTCCTCGCGGTTAATTCGAAATAAAATAGTGAAGGTGTTTGCCCGATCACGACAGGAGGGAAATACAGGTGAAGAAGTCGTATCCAGTCTGTACCAGATTACCTCACGAGGCAAGTTGGCAGCCAGCTGCAATCATCAGCTCTACGGCGAACCATTCTGACTTGCAGTTGACTGACGGTCGCACTGTGCGTCGACATTCACAACATGTCTGACATCGCATCACAGAGCCTCTTAAGTCGAACGAGTTGACAGAAAATGCCGGTACACAGAAAAATCCAGGGCGCTCTGTTTCGATACAACGGACAACCACAGACACGCCAACGGAGTTCCGATAGTCGCAGCGTACGCCGAGACCAGTAGACCGATATCAGGTTGAGGCTTATCATTTTCGCTAAGAGGGAGAGGGATGGTGTATATGCAAATCCGAACAAAATGCTGATTTGGCCACTATCTGGTTGGTCGTAATTGACCTTGAGAACTTGTCTTACATGGTGTTGGTTACAATTCCAGGCCATTTTGGCCCCCTGTACGTGTCGTCAGATCAATAGGACGTGGTGCGTTAACACATGTTCTGCCTCTTCTAGAGCTACCGGCTGTGCGGGTCTACTATTGCAGTGTCGTGTTATCGATTACCAGATCTTGTTAGAGGGGCGTTTCGATGTCGGGCAGTTAAGTCACACTAAAATGCTCGAGAAATGTGCGCGGAATGAGATTTGCATCACCAAGTATTTTTTCAAGTCAACATGGTGACAGCTACCAAACCATGATTGCGGGTTGCAGCAAATGCAATATTCTGGCCACAGATTCGACATACTACAACGTGTTTATCGATTTCAACAGTTAGCAGAGGAACTGTGGCGACTGATGTCAGAGAGCCAGCACTTAGAACGGCCGGTTGTTCAGTGTGTATGTGATGTCGATTCTGCGTCCACTTCATTGTTGGGTTTGTTGGCTCACTGACCACCTGTAGAAGCTTCAAGTGTGTCCCAAGGTAATGAGATGGACATCGCGTCCAGTCTAGCACACTTTACAGCATTTTGTTTCACATGTGTCTTCATGTTTTCCGCTGTGTTTATTCTACATTTGTTTGATGAGGTTTCCTGAAATAAGTTGCTTCTGGTCGATTTCAAAGGTGGAATCTGCAGAGACCTGCGCTCACGATTTTTTTATTTCTCAGTTCACCGCAATGGTCGATCGGTTTACCATGGAGGAGGGCTCGTTGGAAGAGTTGGAGGAAACATTCAATAATCAGGCCTTCTCGGACTATTATGTCGTCTTTTTACGGTGAGCGGTTTCTCTTTTTACCATACCAATTCCTTCCATTTGGTTGTTGCGTAATTCGTAGTTCAACTTTCCTGTCGGTTGTTTTGTTGATCAAGTTTCTCTTAAGAGTTTAACATATGCACCCAGAATTGATCCAAAGACAAAGCTGACCCGTAAATACATGCGTAGATTGTCAGTTTTTTGATTGTACTCGTGGGTGCTATGGTTTGGGCTGACGTTGATCCTGACATCAGTTCGCGAGATTTGCAGTCCAATAAATAAGTGCAAGTGTATGATGGAGAACTCAGCTGGAAACGAGTGACGATTCATAAAAATGGTTCACAATCTCACGGATACATGTTCTTCGTTGACTCACTTCAATGCTAGAGAGTGCTTTCAACAAGTGATACGGATGACGGGATATCCCCAAACACATCAGACAGCGCGTGCAACCTCTCTCGTTAAGAAAGTGAAGGCTTTTATAGCCTGCAACCACGTTATCACCTCACCATCTTGTAGTTTTCTTCCAACCTCCGGCAGCTGCATTAGCTAAAGTGCGGCCTGAGGGACGCCGTTTTGTCACGTGGAGAACGTGACCCAATCAGCGCATTTTCACTACTTTGATTTTCGGTATCGAACTTGCTGATTTCCCAATTGTGTGTTAGATTAGTCATTTCATGTTGTCAATATGGGCTAGCACCCTGCTAATGTTGTTCACTTACTGCAAATACGTTTCTCCACTCCCAGTCCTCCTGAAAACCTTGTATCTTTTTCTCCACTGCAAGCTTGTGGTAGTGTAGATTGGCTGTTCAAATACGGTCGTTTTTTGTAATATTTCCGATGAAAGCTGTAGTTCACATTTGTTCTCAACAGGGTGACCATATCATGCCATACCATGTCTACTGTTGCCGCTTTTCTTCAAATACGTACACACCTTTTAGACTAGAGACTTTCAGTATGCTTACCCTGATGCATACAGAACAACAGACAGGGCTACTCCTTGGAACCCTTTATCGTTGGCGTCTGTTGCTTTTTGAGGATACACATCCAACTATGTGATGCGATTGTCGTCTTTGTCTACTTCTAACGCATCATCGTTATCGTCAAAGACCATAATGCATCAGTTGTTCGCTCTGATGCTTCAGTACTCTATAACCATAAACAACAGAACAAGCTCTAATGGAAGAGAAAAATGTGGTCTTACTGCTAAAAGCAGCTACTTTGGAACTGGAAGAATTTGTGTGGGATTTGTGTTTGTGGGATTTCTTAGAAATGGGGATCGAGTAGATTCAGGAAGCTCTAAAGCTGATGAGACAGTGGGGGAGGGGTCGGCATTAGTATTTCTTCACCTATCCACCCTGCTATGTGCAACAGTTATGGCGATGCAGTTTACAGTATGCAATGGCCGATGCGTTATACGTGTTTTGTGTGAGCTGAGATGCTATCAGGGCGCTCACGCTTAGATTAGAGGAAGATTAGGGTTTTTAACCACAGTCTTCAGCTGAAAATGTTTGTGCGGAGTGCTTGGGTGGCTATGTACTAGAGGTGGTACCACATTCTCCGGAACAAGATTCCAACCGGAGGATGAGAAGGCTGGTTCATCAGAACTCTACCTGTTGGCCTGGTTGGTGTGAGTGACTTTGTCGGCGTGGTCATCATACCGTCCAGTTTAGCCCAACAGGCTGTTGGGATTCAGAAGCCATCGCACCACGGAGATCCTGTAACGTCGGCATCCGGCCAAGTGGGTATTAGTGTTGCATCAAGCAACAGAACTGATTCCTCTCTGTTCATCTAAGTATCTTTCAACACTAGACTGCGCACTTGGATTCTGAGGTTCATAGTGTACGTTTATGTGAGCGTTGGGCATGCATATCTGAAGCTCCACATTTGGTTCCGATTGTTATGGATTCACTCATTGTATTGTGAACCGCAGGGTTTCCGTTTATTCCGCCAGATTTTTCGACGCACGTCAGTTAATAACGGTTGATAGCTGGTATCGTGAAGTTCAGTTTCGCAGAATGTCTACGAATGAATCTTGAGACCCAGCGGTTAGAACATACAGCTGAGGTGTACTTAGCCAGTGCATTTGAACATTTCCGGGATGGTATTCCATCTTATCCGGGCCAAACTTCTGAAATCCTACTTCTCAAGTTTATCTAGGCACTCAGTTTAGACAACTGCCTTCCGATTCTTTTTAAAGATGGTGAAAAACCGCCTGTTTAAGAATTTCCCATCGTGCTTCTTGAAGAGGATCGCTCGATGGAATCTCGCAGTACGTTCACTAGCCACAGAGGAGCCAGTTCTATTTCTGTTGTGCCTGAGATGTTATCTCTCCTGGTCCGCATGGTATCAGGAATGAGGGAAGTGCAGAGTAGCAAAAAGAGCCGGATTTTACGCGAGCCGTGGATAGGTTAATCAAGTCCTAATCCTTTGTTAGTTGCTCAAACACAATGCTATCTGTAATCGGCTCGCCGTAGTTGCGTTCCTTGACATTAAAGCAGTTTGTGAGGAACACTGCTCCTTGCGATCGCCTTTTAAAAAATCTAGTACCCTTGTAGATGTGCCCTTATTCAATAGGCACTGCAATCCAATTTTTGATTGAGATAAGTGCGTGTGGCATCTTATCGTTACATTCCAACGAACGTGGGAAGATAGTCATATTTCTTTCCTTCTCAACTTGCAACTTAGCGTTGTCCTGTTCAGAACTCTGAGTGGTCCCATCAGTGTTGGTTTGGGGCTTCGCTTGATAAACGAAATCGCAAGCTTAACCTCTACCGATATTTTCGTCTTGTTTAGTCGTAACGAGCAGTTGATCGGAAATTATTCAGATCACCTGGCAATTGAGATACGATGATTAATTATGTTTTGCGCCGTTTAATTGTAATATGTTTGAAGGTTGGCGATACCTTTCCTTACACTCTGGTCGATTGCGCTCTGGAGTTTATCAAGGTTTATTCACCTTGGAAGTTGTGTTGTGTTGGTGTATAAATCTCTCAATTTATCATCAAAACCTCATCGCCATTTTTTAACCTGATGCACTTCTTGTGCATGCGTCCTACTCGTTTCTCGTATTACGTGATCGTTGGTGGAGATCGTTGTGTGTATTACTATCTGTAGATTCAGATAATCGATTGAAGTACCCTTAGCGTTTCTTACGCCTGCCTACTCATCACGTGTTCTATGACACCCTGTCTGCGTCCTTTGAGTGTAGCCGGAACGACCAGAATGATGTGTAATCCGGAATTTAGTGTTTGGGTATGAAGACCTCGATAACAAGTTTGGTTTCTGTTGGTTGTAGTTATCTTTTTCCCTGGGGTTTAAGTGATGCTTAGAGCCTCTGGTCGGAATCCCTGGAGGATGCGGCTGCAGCCAACGATGGAAATGTGATTACATCTGTTGTTGTCGGTGTATCTAACTGTTGTCCTATACACATTTATGAAAGCAACGATACGGACTTAACAAGTAGTATCAAAACGAACAATATTATGTGCAATGCAACACTGACGAAAACAGTCTTCATATCGTTCTTGTTATCTTTGCTTTGTTTTTTTCTACCTGTGTGTGTTTATAATACTTCCAAAGTGGCACACAGCTTGTTTGTTCCTTTTTCACCACTCTAATTCTGCACTAGTCACGAGGCCCAATTTGCGTGTGTAGATAGTCATCTGTGCCAAGCGGTTTCCGTTAATATAGTGACTTTGTGACTTGCATCACACCACGACGTTGGGGTTATCCGACAATACATGTACCCTTTGATCTATTCACTGATTTAACACCCTCCTGTCTTTTGTGTTCCCACGCTTCCCTTGTGAATTTTTTCCCTGTGGATCACATATGAGATGTGTGTCCTGGACTCATCCGAAACATATTTGTTCCTTATCACTGATTGTCACAACTATTCTTTCTAATTAGAATAGCCACAATAAGAGATGGATTATGTTCACCCACACTAACGGAATGGAAACATACCATAATTCAATTACACAATAAGAATACTTCCACTACTTCTGGTTGCTTGGACGCTTTGGGTTTGCGTTATCGTTTTTATTCGCTGTTTGGATTGCGTACGACTTTGTTGATACAGCGAATGAACACTGTTTTCCCGCTAATTGACCGCCTCTGTGCTCTGTATTGCGTAATTGCATGACCTATCTCGATTGGATGTGGCTAGCCTAATTCATAGCCAACAATGATTGTATTCATGTTTCGAGATAGTGTACCGTACCCAAATTAATGGAGGTGCTATTCAACTTTTGTTTCTTTATTCATCGTGCTGCTCAGCAGAACGTGGTCGGCCAGTATCGTTATCAGAGTTACGGCTTCTCATTTGGGTCGTAACAGCTATCATATGCAGTTATAGGTTGCTGCTATCAATATCCGTTGGGTTGTTTTCTGCTGAGAGATATCTTGCGAAATGAGTCAGTCGGTTCAATGCAAGAAAACATTAGAGAACATCCAGTAGCTGTTCGATTTTAGCCTTTTGTTGAGGTGTTTCAGTCCATTTGTGGATGTCTCGAAAAGGACGCAATTCAACGGTTCATGTTTGTCAGTATATCTGAACTACCAATCGCTCTCCGATTCCAAATGGTCGCATCTTCCGTCTTCGTTTTGCTATGTTCAGTGTCTACGGGCTTTGTGAATTGTCATAACGCCCCATATGATCTGTTAATTTCCGCGGCGGTCGCTGTATCACACGACATCTAGCAGTACGGGGAAATTGAATTCCTCATCGCTGACTACATATAGTTCTTGGGCAACGAAATCGTATCTGGAGCACACAGAAAAACAGCTTTTTGTTATTGTTCGAATAAAACAAAGTGGGTTATAGTAGGCACCCTCAAATTAGAACCATCCTGATTACTGAATAGTCAATCTTAGTCGCTTATCTTTTTCTCTCTACACCTAGCAGTCTTTCATTGCTGAATTATGTGATGTGACTATGCATACTTTCATTTCTCTTAACGGTGATGTGAATTGAACACAACTATTTTGTTCATTGTTTTCTTGTTTTCGAGGAAAACAGTCTGGGTTTGCTGATTCTGCACGGAGTTTCCCGCAGGAATACTTAACATTCATTTTTCTCCTAGATCAGACTACAAGTGGGTTCTCTCCAATGGGCACGCGACACGTACGAACGAGGAGTATCAAAAATTGCCATTCTCTCGGCATCGGATAAACCGTTTAATTATGATTGAAATGCTTGTTTCACTGTCTACTTTCGAGACGCGATCATGACGAACATTCAATGTTCGTTCCTCTTGTCACAGTGCAGCAAATGAGGTTGTTTGGTTCTTGTATACGGTGTCAAAAATAGAGGAGCGCAACATGTGGATCGATATTGTGATTTGGCTCTTCATGAAAACTCGTACACGGCTGCATATCTCGCACCGTCATTACACAACTTATTCTGACCACTGCAATTGACACTACTGTCGATCTTATGCCGTTTCTAGTTGCCACCTCTAGCTGTTCATTAGCCTAACGAGTCTGTATTTTAGCAGTTATCCTTTAGTACGAGTGTGACTTGTCGATCACCAGCCCATAGACGTATCCGATGGTATCAAGCTAACGGTGTCAACCGATCCAGCGTATTCAAGTGGCCTATTTGCCTGAAAACCATAGACAGCTGTGATCAAAGTCTGAATTACTTCCTCACTGCCGAGCTCACAATGGGTAGCTCTGATGTTTGACATATTTCGTTGGTTTCACGAAATCTTATTACCCGGCTCCTACGCACTGGCGCTGTACTACCCGCACGTTAAATCCGTTATTCCTTCTTTTAAACAGTTTTAGAAACAATGTCCTAAAGACTGTAAGACAATATTTAATGTGTTTGACATTTCAAAGTGGTGACTTGTGAAAAACGCTAACATCGCGCTCGTGAATAAATGTCGTTGGTTAGTGTAATCAAATTGGATTTGATCAGATGCTGCTTACATGCGTATCAGATTCAAACCTCTGAGTTGCCTGATGCAAAGTCGTGGGACGCAGCAATGAACTAGTTAATCAAAACGCAAGAATGCCTGTAGCCCCACAGCAATCGTAAATATTGTTGCCATATGAAAAGACCTTGTTTCCAGTAGATCGACATTAGTTAGCGCATCCCAGACTGTTGTTGTTCTGGTTTTCTCGATTTAGTAGCCCAGCGTACGACAGTTAACGGTGACGTAATTAGGTCTAAATCAATGCCGAACATTGGGTCGCTCGCCGTAGACTCCTCACTGACGGTGGAATCTACAGTTGGATCATAGTGTGGTGGATTGTCAGGTCGGAGGTGCGAGTTTTCGAACGCTCGGCCGAATACCTCAACGCGGGGGTAGGTACGTTCAAAAGCCTGCTGCGATCGGATCAAGAACAACGCGCGCAACCGGATGAGTCATCGCTCGACTAGATCGGACCAACGGGCAAGGCGGAGCAGGCGAAATACGACAGACGGCCAGATTGGAGGCGTGGTTTTTCCAACATTTAGAGGAACATCTCGACACGATGTTGGAATACGGTCAAGGCCAACATTGGGTGGATGGCAGACAGCACGAGCAGCCGGAAGAGCCATCGCGCAACGAAATCGTACATACAGACGAGGATTGGCAAGCGGAAAACCCCGATAGAAGGCGCCGGTCACACACGTAAACCGGTTAGAAGTGCACACGACGTGTGAACGGAAACCGGGGGTGTTGTGGGTTGGAATTATGACTCATAAACGAGAGAGCGCGTGTTGCATGTGACTGGCGATTTGGACAATAAAGATTGTGCTTTATTGGACGCCCTCTCGCTACAATAGGTTCCCTATAGTTTTCCTTCAGTCATGTCAATTGGACAAACTGCACACGCTTATTAGACTGCTATGTTATAGAATACGACTCTACTCGTTTTTCATAAGTTATTTGAATGGGTATGTGGCACAATGGCTTATACACAAGTCTGTTTATCTTTTCAAAGTTGAGCCCGAAGACCCATATGCTATTAAGCCCATCTTTTTTCTCTCAACTGCCTCCTGTAACCTCGTGATATTTTCAGACTGCTTGTTTCTGCATACATGCAAAAGAATGCCGCGTTCTACGCCGATTTTATTGACGAAGGTCGGACCATTAATCAATTCTGTGAAACGGTACGTTCGTCTTTACAACTCAACTTTCCTACTCATGCGCTGCTGGTTAGACATGCCTTACCGTTACAACCGTGAAATTGCTTGTTTTTCCAGTAAATCAGCTTAGCAACTTTGTTGTAAGATTGGTGTAATTTGTTTACTTCAGTTAACCCATAGATGAACCAGAACGTAATTTCGAATATCCTAAAAGGTGTTGATGATTATAAGATCATACACTTGTAGTTACTTCTCGCTCCCACCATCGAAGCCTCTCTGAGCCAACTAAACTGGTTACAACGCCCAGCCAGCTGCATTTATGTCAGGAAATAACGTTATTGATTAGATTAGTGGAATCATGTGAATAACTGTTGTCTACAGAACGTTTCGTGGCACATGATGAACATTTACAAGTGAGTCTGTACATTAGTGTGATTTATATAGATAACATCCGCGAACCCTGGTGCACGTTGGTGAGATTGAGTGGACAGCGAACAACTGGGTTTCCAATCCATTGGCGTCGCATCCACGTTAGTCGATGTGCCAATGAAAGCCAGTTTCACATGCCTAAGATTACAGTTATCTATTGTCCCTTACGTTTTTCTTGATGGGTTTCCAGTATCCTTCCGTCCACATATTTCCGTGACTCGTCTATGCTCTATTTTTTGCAGTAAATTTAAAGTGAAGAAACTTTTCATCCTACTGTTTACATGTGCGGTCGAGAAAACCCGTGTCCTAATTAGCTTTCACGCATACAACGCAAGTAATTTGCGCCACATCACTTTGGGCTCTTCTTACATATCGTATATCTAACATCAGTCTGAAGGATTAGTGCATACGTACATACATACTCTACCATGAGGTTGATGGGATGGTTTTTGTGGATTGCCCTGTCATTCCCCTCAGCAATGGTCAGGATAGGGTTCCTAAGAATATACCGAATAAACCAGCTTACGTAGAAGAGTTAGAAACCATTTGGATTAGCTTTTGTCTGTTGGCGATAACCATACCTCTTTGGGCACGAGGACCAGGTGGTACAAATGTGGGCCTGTTTCTTCTAGTCAGAAATTCCTTATACAAAAACTGATTGCAAAAAATAACAGCAAAAATTCCCATATATTAAGTTATTCGAGGTAGTTGTGCTTCGGGTTTTCCGCGATCATTATGATTTTCTTTAAACCGTTTCTTTTCTGGTTTCGTACACATGCATAAAATTTCGACAAAAATGACATAAGAACATAATGAACAATCCACTGGAGATCCACGGTCCTAAGAGAATGTTTCACGTGGGTTCTAATGCGTCATATTGTGTATCTTTTGTGTTCATTGGTCACGCGTTCTCTAACCTGTCAAGCAACAACTGATTTTACTGATCACGTTTTCTGACCGTTAGTTGCCCGATATTCTTTCATGAACATGTTGGCTGACAAACTGTCATCGCCTCTTTTACGCGAACATTTTGTTGGACGTAGCCTAACGGACGGAGATGCAAACATAGCGGACAAGTGTAAATCTTCTTGGCGAACTGGCAAAGTTTCCAGGTCGTAGTGCAAGGTAGATTCACGTATGTATGCCGTGCATAGCCTTCTTTTTGTCGGCAGCCAGACCTCTTCTCAGCGTCACGACCGATGATTGTTTGTGCGGATAATACGTGCTGATTAAGCGTTGCCACCACAGTGCATAAAACAAGCAATCCAGATTAACAAGAACAGAGGTGGGAGTTTTGCTATTATGATTATGTTCTGTATTCTGGCCATATTATTATTAAACGAAGAAGTTTAGTAAATCGTTATCATCTTATGTTGTGGTGACTAACAGGAAGAACGAACACTAGCCAGTGCCCTGACATCACACAGCGCATCCCGTGCACTACTCATGCGTTGTCACATTACGTGATTTCTGCGTAAACACATTTACTACGTACATGTTGCATTTCGCACCAAGGGTACGATATCCGCCTACGCGGTCTGTTGTTTATCTTGTATCCATTTGGCGTATTGTTACTTTCCCGGTCTGTTCCCTTATAGCTGATAACTTTATCAGGATATATTCTTGTGGACAGTGGACTTTGTTAATAGAAAATCCATTATCATATTTTTCGCTGTACCTTTTGGGTGATCAGCGTAACTTCACTTCGTTTCGCAAACCTGCCGCATTTTGAGTATCCGTTAATTATTGCTTGTTTGACGTCAATCCTTGAACAAGGTTTGTAACACGTAACCGCTCATCGATCGGCTGCAAGCCTTGTTGTGGTACTTTTGTGTCTTCTCGTTTGTGTTGAATAGTCTCCTCTAGATTGCAAACGTTTCATCACCAAGCAACGTAAATGCCAAGCTCGGAGAACATATGAATACCAAAACCATCAACCCGAGCTACAAACACCACCACCACCACTATTCCCAACCATCAGAAGTCTCCTCTAATTGACAACATTCCGTACTACTTAATCAAACAACTGGCCCTACCTATAAGAACTTGACAGATTCCAGTGTTGCTTACTTTCCTCTCCAGGTAACCAGTTAGACAGTCATTCGAATTGGTGTACTTTCCGGGCATTCATCGTGCAATATTGGATCTCGCTACTGTGGTTTTCTCGACGAGTGTTCGGTGTGAAATTAAAAGAATAATCCACATTATTCCGAGATCAGTCATCCACAGCCATGGCGGTCTTGAACTGTAATTTTTGTAGTTATTTGGTTTAGTTACGTATCACTTCAGATAGTAGACTGAAGTTACGAGTTTTCTATAGGTTCTGAACGCGAACAATCCCGCGGGATTGCTGAGGTTCCGTAACCTTCACGAATTGCACTAGTGATGAATTTCCTCCTATCATGACATTGCGGATGCAGAAGATAGCATAGCCAACATCTTTCCATCCCACGTTGCGTTTATCATTTACGCGCAACTTGGTGACCTTCCCGGATATACTCATAGAATACAGTAGCTTCTTCTGTTCAGTGTGCATCAGCACATTTCATTGCTCATCAGTTTTTCGCGTTACTTTCAAAAGTGTCGCATGTAAAGCATTTGGATTTACTTTGTATTGTGCTCTAATGGATTGTCGTCGGTGAATTCTCTTAGTGGTGACCTCTTTTCGGTCACATTCTATTTTTATTTCACCGTCTTCATCACTGTTCATTCATTCATGAGCCTGAGCAAAAAGTACTATGGCCTAAGCCATTGCTCACCCCACCATTTGCGTGGAATAGTCCAGAAAAAGGACAGTACTAAAAAAGTACTTAACAGTTGTTAAAAAACAAGATCAATTTGAAGAACCAGAAATGGTATGAAGGCGTGCCCTGTTTGACTGCGACACACTGTCACCTCGGTCAACTTTTCTAACAAGCAATTTGGGTTACTTTTGGGACCCTAACCGGGAAGACACTATTTACATACAGTACTCAGTGGAACAGTCAGGGATACCTCTCTGACATACTTCAGGAAGCTGCGTTAACCGGGGCTCTTCACTTTTACACCGTCCCACTTAGTAAGGTATTTTAATCCGGTATCGCATAATGAATGTGAGAAAATTAACTTTTCTGGACACTGCACCGTCATTAAAGCAGTCATCTGGAAGGAGGGGAGTGTATAGCGTCATTGTTTGTTGTCTATCTGTTTGTGGGACCATAGGTTTGGAGGGCTGTGTATACACAATGTGTAACAAGTTAAATCCGTCTCTTTTATCATTGTTGCCCACAGGAAGTTGAACCCATGGCTCGCGAGTCAGACAATATCCATATAGCTGCTCTAGCTCTGGCTGTTGGCTTGCCCATCGGAATCGAGAATTGCCAACAATCGGGCGAATTGACAAGAATTGAATTTCCTGCTCAGCCACCTGACTCTATCGGTGTGGATGGATTTGTCGGCGCCGAGGCCGGTTCTCCATCCGGTGAGGCTAAAATGACCGGGATAAATTCACGATCTGGTCCAATATTGTCACAGTCTCCTCCGGTCACACTGTTGTATCGCCCAGGGCACTACGACATACTGTATTCAAACTGACCGATTAACCCATCCATTCTCGGCATGTTCGGGTGCTTCCTCAATCGCATTGTGATACGGTGTTACTCGTGTGTTCGTGTACATGGTATGCTCGTCTTTTCCTGTTGTTCTGAGATTGTAACGGAGACGACACTCCCAATGGTTACTTTCATGTTTTATTCCTTCATGTGTCTGTTTAGTCACAACCTCTGTTTGTTGGAACCATAACATTGGTTGGACAACTGCAGAAAACCTGTCCGTTTTCTCAGTTTGAAGTGAGTCATCGTTTGTTGAATAATTGTCACTTCCTGAAACATACAACCTAACTTGTATCAGACCATAAAACTCAGTCTATACGGTTTTGCAGATAATGTTAATACTGTAGATATATACCTCCTACAATTCCGATGTTATTCCTTGTTATTCAGATGGCTGCCACCGAGTTTTCAGACGTACAATACAATCCTACTTTAAAATGCTAACTTACTTTCCCAATGAGTGTTCCACGAATTCAGACAACTTTGTTCCACTGATGAGATGGTTCGCCATGGAATGTGTAAATTTCAGCGATTTGTACACGGGTTCGAGGCTAGGGGCCCAATCTACCCGGATCCAGTCAGTTTGTTCGTTTCGATGTCCGGTGGTTTTCTGTTGACCTGAAAGGCATTCATTGAAAACGAGGTGTAGCACCGCTCTTGGGGGTTACAGAAAGTACCAATAGCAGAGTGATTTTGAAGCCTAATTGTTTTGTCACGAAGGAATTAGACAGGCTTCCTGGAGAGCATTATTTGTGTCGTTCACGTGAACAGAAAAAGTTGTATATTCTGCTTTCCTGAAGAACCCTCTGCTATCGCAGGTGTGAACACCAGACGACTAAACTACATTGAACGAAACGCTTAACTGACTCTCGGGAAACATGAGGACAGTTTTACTGCACCTATCCGCGGAGCAGCCTAATGTCGGAAGTGTGCTTGAGAAGTGCGGGTGCCTTGAATATGTTGGTCGGAGTTCTGGTTAAGCCTGGGACTATTTTCGAGTAGGCCGTTTTACTGTAACTTGCGAAGGAAACACAACCGGGTTCACTGAACCTTCAGTGTGTTTTTGAAACCCCAAAGTACCAAAGGGAGGACTTCACTCCATGCCGGATTATTGACGACACAACGCGAAGCTTCAAGCTACCTACGTGGCTTTCCACTAAACCATTCGAAGATGGATGGTATGTCGTAATACGAATGCGCCGGCATCCAAGAAAGTTCGTATTCCTTTCGAATTTTGAGCATTCAAAATGTGAACCGCGGTCCGTCGTAATAGTCGTAGGTCATCCGTGATTGGCCACCCAACATTCCAAGAAGGCGTTCACGACAGCTTCTGTGAAATGATTCTTCAAAAGGATGGCATCCGGCCATCTTGAAAAATGGTGGGGACACGTTGAAATTTAAACGCAGCCACATGAAGGCGGTAAAAGTTCAACCAAATCTAGATGATCATATATGAATCTAGTATCTGGGGGACAGGGTGAATAAATTGGGCCTTCTGTTTTTCTGCGCATCTCGTGACGTTGGCAATGAAGGCATGTGCGTGCCCAACTACGAACGTCAGAGTTAGCCTGACGCCAAACGAATCGGTCTGTTGCCAAATGAATGGTGGCGCAAACACCGGCATGTGAGAGGTTATGAAGCTGACTGAAGACAGCACGCCGGTAAACCAGTGGTACTGCAGGCCTTGGAATACCTGTAGCCATATAGTAAATAATTGTTCCGTCTGTTTTAGACAACGAAATGGCGTGAAGATTCAAAGAGTAGCATTGTGATAACAGCTGAAACTCAGGCTCTCGCGGCTGGGGCGCAGCCAGATCACTAAGTTCAAGGAATATAGGCGTGACCAAAGTTGCAGAGACGCATGAAAGAGTGTCAACGACAAGGTTGAGAGCATCTGAGATATGCTGTACATCGCAGGTGAGTTATCAAACATAGTCCAGGTGTCTGATCTCTCTGGGGGAGTACCTGTCCGATGAGGACACGGGTGCATATACCAGAATCTTGCGATCAGTAAACAGTGAATGGACGACCTTCCAATGCATAGCGGAAATGACGGAGACCTGGGTAGATGGCAAGTAATTGTCTTTCAAACGTGCCACACTGGTATTTGGCAATTAACAGGGGTTTGGTGAAGAAACCCAGGGGTTGCCATTCGTCATTGACAGACCGCTGTAACACGGCACTGGCAGCTACATCTGAGGCGTCAGTAAGGAAATAAAGTGGGGCCAAGGGATCTGAGTGATTATCTGTGTAATGCGTGTGGCAAAAATAATTTCTGAGTTACTTAAATTGTTACTTTGTGACGTGTTTCAGTTCGTAAAATCGTCCAATTCTGTTGGTGGTACTTTTCTTGTTTCAATGTCCCAAAATCGTAAGCAGAGAATATGCAATAGTTCAGTGGTTGGGAACAGTGGTGGTGTTGTTTGTAGCTCGGGTTGATGGTTTTGGTATTGATATGTTCGCCGAGCTTGGCATTTAGGTTGCAACCTAAATGCCAAGCTCGGCGAACATATCAATACCAAAATACTTCCGTGGTTTGGCGATCAGTGGAAAAATAGCGAAGTTGCGGAGTCGGCTGCTACGCTCAAGGATGGTCGGTTGGTGATCAGCTTGTGGTGCTGATCTGACGGTGTACGCCTTTCTGACAACTGATGGATTGTTCAAGAACATTTGAATCTGGTAAGTAGGTGACTACTACGACACTGGGTTGGTGCGTAAATGGAACGAGATCGTTAAGGCACGTGTTGCAAAGGTTATATACCGAGAGTTGATACCAGTGATGATAAGACCCTCCGCCAGTGTTACCTATCACATCACGCTGTGCTGAATCCCAATAAACGTGGAAAAGTAAATGAATATATTCGAATGTTCGGCGAAATACAAAGGCACCTCTCCAAGAAAAGTCTTGCTGCAAGTGCCATTCCTGGCAGACAGCCTGTAGGGTGCACTTCTGCGGTTCCAAAAAGGCTCAATAACCTTGTCCTCACATACAGAAGGAGTGATTTTTCGGGTGAATGTTCCCGAAAGAGACAATTAAGTATTGATCTTCCTTTGGTGGAACGATGATTCAATGTCCGGTTCAAGGGACACGCATGAGATCATGGCACGTCGTGTGGAGACACTTCTGATTTCCCACGTTTCCTAACTACCCTGCTACTTATTTTCATCGTTGGTACTATTGATACTGTTTGGTTCCATGTCAACACTCGTCCGTTGGACTACCCAAGGTCATAAGAATTTCCGGTCGCTTGCTAACCAGTTGGTCCTGCTCTAATTTCTGTTGTGCTTCGCCTACAATTCATTTTCCCAGTCCACTGGCAATAAACGTCGTTGTCTCATTCGGTTTTCCAGTTTTATTATCGTGGAGAATAAGCATGATTCTAAACGTAGGAACGTTCCACTCCTGTACAACTTGGTGAGCCCGATTAACAATAACCTTCCTGTCAGCACTTTTTCTGCTCACCACAGCAAATTAGTGAACCCGAAATCCACTAAACAGGGTAAACCGTTCTTGTTTCTAGGAATTTATTTGGCATTAAATTTATTCGTAAATTGTTCATATATGTACGCGACTATTTTTGCTGATTTTTATATCAGGCATGTTTTTGTCATTTTTACCTTATTTCGCAATGGACTCAGAACAGAGGCCGACGGCTGGAGCAGTTATGGTTACTGCCCTGGAGCAGTAGCAGGTGACTCCGCGATACGTCCATCCAGTTGGTAATCACAGCAGCAGAGCACCTGATAAACAATCGGCATTCTAAAATGTCTATTATAGTGCAAACGAGCGATTGCGCTACACTGCTATTAAGTAGTGGGGTTGGAGCGTGGATTTTGGCATCGAAATATCCGCGGCGAAAATACGAGAAGGAACAGTAGAGTGCAGCATCGCATGAAATGTTTCATTTTACACAACAAAACTGAGCGTTTGCGTCCGCGGCAACCATAAGGTTTTGAGAACAGTGTCGTGCGCAGACAAGTGTTTTTGTTTTTGGTCCTGTTGAAACGCATGGCCCATGGTTTGGTTTTCGGAATACGTCATCCTTGTACCACCCGCATTCTCAGTTCTCAACATCCTGTCTAACATACTCTGAACCAATCGTTCTTACTCAGCACTCTGTCAACAGTGAGCTTCAAACTTACTGATTGTTGAAAATGTAGTGGGGCCCCGCAAGACATAACCCTAGTTGATCTTCACAGCGTATGGCTGACACACGCCTGTTGATTTGCTGTCAGATGTGCTCCCGGCACATCGCAGCCTATCAGTAAGCATGGTTTATCTTCCTCCAATGAGATGCTAGGCATACAGACCAAGTGAGCCAACGCTGAAATCATCCTCGGATACGGTTTCCACGCGTTCAACCACAAGACAAAGGTGTTGTCGACCCTGATCCTACTTCCACCACCCAAAGGCTCAACTTTCAAATTCAGCACATGTCATAGTACTGTCCGTTCTGTTCATCATGCGAATGTTGAGCGTTCGCTCGCATTCTGGCAGCCCTCAACCATGTCTTTGGTAACGGATCCTTTATCCAGAAAAGCGTACGTTTCAACCGTCCCGACCGTTCCAATCAATCTGACAGACATGGAGCCAAGACGAGCCACCCCGTCATTCAGAGAGGTGGCTCTACAGCCTCATTCATTCACGTTGAGTTCAGCCCCCAAATTCGCCGTGCATCAGGGCACGGTGTTGCTCTTCACATAGAGGCCGAGAGCACTGTAATGTAGAGTCTGTGCCATTTCGCCTTTTTGTTACGCACTATTCTGCATACCTGTTATGTTCTCTGTACATATTAACTACTTGTCTGTTGTTTGAATCAATACATCTTCGCGCGTTTCGTCTTCTGCTTGCACGCGGTCGTGGTTGTCGTGGGCTAACCGTGGCAACGTTCATTTAGCTCGCTGGAGGAACCAAATTGGTTGTTACAAAAAGGAGAATCCTCTTGTAATACGCAGCAGACTTAATGTAGTGGAGTCTATTGCGGACAGCTATTGTGAGTCTGTAGTGAGATCACCTTCGACGTCCCCAAAATTCTAAACTCCCCACGACGTGAGATTTGCCTTGCCAGTACCACCGCGCCTGTTCATATTACCTTGTATATTTAAATTTACTACAAACCACTAGCATCAAAGTTAGTGGGCCGGCATAAGTATCGCAGTTATGCTCGTAGCTTTGTAATGAATTCGCACTATCTCTGTATGTTACATTCACTAGGATAACAATGTTGAGCTATTAACGTTAGGAACGCCGCTTAACCAGTCTGACGCTGGTTTGAATTCTGAGGGTCGACTGGGATTTTCCGCCTACGCACTCTTCCACTATGGCGTCTGCTGTGCGGTTGTGCTCAAGCTGCTCTCACGTCCAGCTCCCTAGCACCCCTTTATTGTTACGTTGAAGTCTGTTGTGAACGCTTCATCGTTTTCTCCCTGCGACTTCCGATTCACGGTGGAAAAAGGTTGGGGAAACTGGGCGTACGAATTCACGATCTAGCACTACAAGTCCTTGTATTTGCCCCAACTCTTTGTTCCATTACAACAAGGATTGTAAAACTCGGCTGTGTGCTTTGAAAGTAGACAAACGAATTGTAATTTACATTTCCTTAGAACCGCACGTCGCCCCTTTAATGGCATAATTTCAAGTCGCCGGCATACCATGATCGCCATTACATACTGCATATTGATGTGGTTTATTCACTGTTGCGACGCCGGTTGACACGGGGTATTCGTTGAGTCTTCGCTGAAGCGCGCGGGCTAACTTTCGTTGATGCGGCCTTAGATCGATCGGGGATGAGCTGACCATGCCGTTAACTGGGAACCGAAATTTGCCAGTCCATAAACTCAAGGGAATCTTTGGGAGAACGCTCCTGACCAATATTCACGGCAGAGTCAGCTACCTCTGCCCATATCTCTCGAATTGGATAGGGAGGTCTATCCACGATACGCAAAAGGTTGGTTGGACAACTTAACTTGGAGTGGTGGTCCATTTGAGACAACGTCAACTGACATCTCACCATCTGACTGGCTAATCTCCGAGGGCCACCAATTTCTCCCATGGCGAACCCAGGACCATCAGGAACGTCTTTGGTCATAACCTGAATTGTTTGATGGGGCCTTCCAAGTCGTTGTCTCAGTGTTCCGTTTACCTGAGTAAATCCTGATTCGTTAGGTAGCAGTTCAAAACGTTCGGTGGCTCGGCTCTTACAGTATTAAATCAGGTATGACAACTGTCTCTCGGCATTTTTGTTGACCAGATTGTGCTCAGCATTAAACTAGAGAACTTCAAGGGCGACTCTGAAACTGTTTCTAGCCTGATCTTTGGCAGGCTCACGCTGATAACCAACTTGTGCGTATATTACTGCATATACCTCCCTTGGAACCCATAAGTATAAGGACTATAGGAAGAGCTGGACGGGACAACATTTGCATCAGTTCTCCCGGATAGCCCTGCAGTATTACTAAATATTAACCTTTCTTTTAGCCTTTTGCGAAATTTCAGCCGTGTTTTCATAAACTTCAACTTACCTTCCTTTAGACGCATTTCTTCTCCGAGGAGCCTGTCGTCCATCAGCAAATGTCATTCAGGTAGACACCGGGCTATTGGTGGGGCAAGGTTAAAGAGTCTGGATACGCACCTCGTCTTTTCCGGTGAGGTTGCTACCGTCTCTACAGCTATCCCTGGGCTTCTTCCCTGTTCAGCTCTAGAGACCTCAAGTATGCCACTACCATAAGAAACGGTAGACACTTCATCATTTTCAGACACGTTCCTGTGAAGATCAAAGAAACCTTCGGGATAAAAAGGCACGGACCAAGAAAGAAATGAGGCCAGAATAAGATAAACATTTACATATGTTGTGACATTGTCATCAGTGTGGGTCACGTGGGGTCCAGCGGTCAATTGGTGGATATAGGGAACAAGGTTGTTCTCCGCAAAGGGAGGCATAGCATGCAGGTCCCTTTGTTACGGTTGTCCTCGGAGAAGCTTCGAACGATCGGCAACCAGGAGAACACGTTCGTGCTTCAAGTGTGTTAACGTAAATCCACTCGGCTATTATAATTCCGAATCGATTACATTTTACCAACTGGCAGAAGGATTTAAAATCCGTGCAAACGGGTTAATCGAGCGCTGCTAGGCCCGGACGTCTAGTTGTTGTTCGAGCAACGCTCAGTCTACTGGCAACGTCCGTCGATAGGCTGGGTCAAGAACAGTCTCATCCATGATGTTGCAAGCGTCTTTAAACTCCGAGAGCGGTGAACGACCGAGTGTTCCAAAGCTGAAGACGGTCGTATGTGCGAATTTCTCATTTATGAGGTGCTAAGGCACAAGGTATTCAGTTTTAGGTAAATAGAACAACATAACGTGAAAACTCGATATTGGATCCGTCAGATAGACCAGTCCCGAGATTAACGGTTCACATGAATATGACTAAATGTATCAGCCCCGTAGTGCGGAGTGATCAGACGCAAAGTGGAACCAGGGTACACAAACAGGGTTCGGCATTGGGAAGTGCCAGAACAAGTTCCCGTAAGTAAACGATACTAGGATTTAGTAATGCAGCAAGCGTATCACTCGTAAGAGGAATGACTTGTCGCGCGCGTTATACGAATGACTGTATTATCCCTTGCAAGAATGCTGGCAATCTCTACCAGGGAGATTTCGAATGTGAGAAGAAGGATCAGAGAGAACATAACTGAGTAAGATGAGGGACGTGGTCACTGACGTTTTATACAACACATGACGCGTTGAACACCCAACTCAAACGACCATCTTAAATTCGGCGATCTTGGCTTTTTATGTTTCTACTCCACCCAACTTACTCGTTCGCGCCGGTACTCCATAATATACTGCCGATCAACGGCCGATTTTCGTCCATCGTCATTTTATTTTCATGTTGTGTACTGTTGTTGAGTGGTTTGAAATATGCAGAGCTGATATGATCTCTGTAAACACTAAACATTCCATCTTGTTACGTCAAAGTCAGAAGGTTTACATCTGCGCTGGTAGACTGCGTCTCACCGCAGATCGCCACAAATTCTACATCCGTTATTTTGACTTTGAGAAATCTCGCTTAGGGGGCACTTTATTTGCAATCACCCCCAAGGAGGGTCTGGACACGACAGTAACAAGCCAGTTCGTTATGAGTGCCACCCATTCTGACCTAGCTAGGAAGTCTACCAGCCAACTGGCCATACTAGGCAGAGCATTTCAAAAATTCTCTGCTGCATACTCTGCTCCTTTTTCAACACGCTAGTCACAGAGCGTTTGGGAGACAAGGTCAAAATATGTGCGTTGTGCATGAAGGAGGACAACCCTACTTGGTACTGTTCAGCAGCGGCCTAATGACAAGGTAGGTGGTTTAGGCGAGGAACGAACAGTCGTATTAAATCTGACCCTAACACAATACAGATAACAGGGGCGACCTCAAGTTGAGTTTCAAATCACTGTATTCTGGGTCACATCACCAGTCCCATCTTTTAGTAGGTTGGTACCGTAGGCCTTCATTTCAGTCAGTATAAACTTGGCACAAAGTGCAGTTGTCTCCAATGCCGACAATGCGGTTTCAAATTCTGCCCGTAATTTCCCTGCAGTTCCCTACCAGAGGGGACTGTGCTGGCAAAAGTTTTAGACTGGCCCTGCAGTTATTAAAGAAATCACCCCTATCACTTCGGTCTACATACTTCGGTTATTCGCATATCTGGCCTACAACACAACTAGTGAACTTCGAGCTTTTTGAACCATCATGACGGACCTCACTTGCTCAGATTGATCACATTACTCTTGATTACCAGCTTTATTATTGTTTTGAATCTAAATAAATTTGCGATATATTTCCTGGTTTTTCTGATATCAAAATGACGCTCATACAGAAGATCCTAATCAGTTAGTTGCTTCTGTCGTCGAACGCCTCACGTCACACTGGCTTATAAATCCAGCAGCCCATGGTTGGGAAACAAAAGTAACGTCCGAACGCTTCTATAATCGGAGCTTCCAGTGATCCAGAACGCAGAAAAACCCGGAGTCCTTTCGAGGCATTTGGAGTGGGACATCTTTGCAACTCCGACTCCTTCTTCCCCTGCCGAGGAAACTACTCGACCAAATGAACAGTGGATATGTTAGAAAAGTCCAACAGAATTACGCCCAGCTTGCTTCTCAGTGACGAAACACACGGCAACAGATACAGCTATTCAGTGCGTCAGGTGATTAAGTCATTACCAAACCTGGGGACAGCGTGTATAAAAAACCCTTCAGACTAGTGGGGTTCGAGGCAAGATGTGTTTTTAACTCCGAAGCACATATAAGACCCCACAAGCATGATTAAAAAGGGTTAGAATAAGGGCCAAGTCCGCAGAATTGTAGAATGAGGCGCGACTATCCAAAATATTATTCACGAAAATAGTTGCGAACGCATCCAATAAGTTGCCGCTGAAGTGATCAGTGGACAACGGCATGCCTCCGATGAATCTCATATTTACCTTTCTGAGTTACTTCCACTTAGATCTGGACTAAAATTCTGCGGCTCAATTCCTACAAACATTTTCATGAGTGTACGAATGGTTTAATGGTTTTCTACCTCAGTGGCTCTTTGTGGCAGACAAGCTCTGGTTAACAAACCTTACGTGATTCGACTCCGGACTTCCCTCGAAAACTTCGAGTTTTTTCACAGGATCACCATTTATTCAAACGACCTCCTCGTCGAAAATGTTAGTTGCTGTTCCACCGACCATAGGATGGATACCTTGTTGCATTTTTTCTCAGTCTCTGCTTTTGGCATCCGTTGTTATTTCCAAGAGCTCTACAACATACCGTTTCTAAAGGCTCCCTGGCCCACTGAGATGACTAACCATTTTTGGTTGTCGTTTGAGAGCCTTGTCTTAGTCACCAGAATAGCCTCCACAACAACCCCGCCAAATGCCAGTCTTGGTTGTTAGTTCATCATTCGCTCACATATATTTGTTTCTGAGTACAAATGGCGCTACAAATGTTTCGTTATACTTCAACGTTTTTTAAACAAATCAAAATCAGTTTATACACAATGCGCGCTTTTTAAAATAAACAACCATCCGCACAATGACAGTGCGCGTACCGTTTGTTGTACGAGGAAGCCTGTGGGTTTCCACGTTCGAATTTTCGTCGTTCTGCTGCACTGGCGTGTGAAGAATATTCTGGGTACGCTGACCAAGAGAAGACACGTCTTATCGCTGGCCGTTATCTAAAAATTAACAACGTTTTTATGAAAAACTCTTGCAGATCCACACCCCGGAGTGTGATTATCCCATCTCATGTGAACTAACTATTACTAATAATGCCCGCATAGTTGATATTCGCTGTGAAAGTCCTCAAAATTGTATTATTACATATGCTGCTACAACATGCACTGTTTTCCGATTAACCTGCTGTTGAGGAAGACAACGTAAATGAGAAACGTGGGAACGAATGTTAGGTGGATATTTGAACACTAGTTGTTTTTTGGACATTTTGCTGACAACTGTCAACGAATTTGGGGGGAAACAAAGATTATCACTTTGGAGGCATGTTTCAAGTAGACTTGCCAATGAGAACAGCGAGTATAATATTTTGTAGTCTTAAGGTCCTGTTGCTGGGGCTGCCGCTGGACGCAAGATCATTACTAGGTACAACACGAGCAAACAAAGATAGGCTTGTTGAAAGCGGCGAATATACTCATTCCAATGTACAGAAAAGTACTGGGCATGGTGTTTGAGAAAGGCAGAGTAAAGGCTATAAGTGGAACCACATTCAGTGCTACCTTGATAAGATCATTATGTACTAGAGTTATTGTCCGCAACTGCGGTCAGTGCCCAGCAAATCGATTGTGTCAAAACGCCAGCGTTCGTCTCTGGCGCACTTTGCAGAGAAGCAGAGGGGGGAGAATGTACATAAGTGCCTTGCATACACTGTTGTCAATCTGAGGCACTTGCCGAATGATGGGAAAGCGGTGCCGGTCCATAATGTTTACAAAAGGGTTTCCCTATATTTCCTTATGGAAGTGCACTGGCTAGGTCGGATTTTGGAAAGATGAACCAGTTTTGATGTTAATCATGTTGAAACTCAATAGCTGCTGGTGTGCACATCGACAGTGATCCCTCATTTGCAGTATGGGACAAGGACGGATAAGAATTTTGAATGTAGACGACAATCCAAAGAGTTTACTGGTGGCTCATCACTCTAATCGATGAACATAGAAGTGGTTACGCATTTCCCTTTAGATTGCCTGTATGCAGTTTTTGTGGTATTGCAAAAGTACTGTTTGCACTATAAGACTCTGTACCGTTGTGAGTTAACGCCCGCCTGGGATCCAGCGTAACTAAGGAGATCAACCACAAGATCTTTCTTATCCACGCATTGTTGTCCCCGACTTTCCTCGAAGATGGTTTACGCTCGTTGACTGTTGGCGTTGGAGGGCCACAGAACCTAGTAAGTTTTAATACGCGTCGGACTGTAGCTGCGAAATGTTCGGTAGACGGAGATGTGCACGAGAACTTAACAGAGTACTTCATCCCTGTCCGCGTGTTGTATAGTGCAGAGTTTTGGTAATACTACACAAACCTCGTACAATCCCCAGTGACGAAACTCTGACACAATTCGCTGGAACATATGAGAATTGCAGCTCGTGTTCAGTTTGCTCCATGTAAACTACCTCCATGCCGACGTATGTCTGTGAAGTATGACGGATTCTTGCTAGGCATTTCCGTTTAAGTCGTACACAAACGCCGCGTGGATCGTTGCATTCAAATGATTTGCCGGCTTCGTAGATTTACAGACACAGTGAAAAGAAGGTGAGGGCCGGATGTGCACCTCGAAATCGCAACACCCAATGATGCTTAACTGATTAAGAAGGCTCGCAAATTGTTTTCAATAGCTTATTGCACAGCAACAAGGAACTCAAAAGCGGAGTGTTAACCGTAAATCTGCCGGTTGTATTAACCGCCGTTCGCAGAAACAGGAATCGGCGTTCACAGATCGTAGAACGATTATTACTTCTTCGAACCTCATCCGCCATTATCAAGATTGAACATTTAACCTTCCTCCAACTTCAATGTAGACAGCGTGTGTGAGAACCGTCAGAAAATCCAATTCAAAGGATTATTTATGCGCTGCAATGTTGTGTCTATTTGTATTTCATTGTAAACACATCGAATCTTCCGTGAAAAAAATTGATGCCAGCCACTTTCTTTGCAACCTTTGTTACCTAGCTCGCTTCTAACAACACTCAGCGTCATGTTTCACGCGGTGCAATTTGATAAAATTACAGTTGTTATTGCTCACAAGTCGTGGACTTTCACTCCGGATTGCGTTTCGTAGCCTGGAGTCCATAGCAAGCAAAATAGTCCGTTGCTTAAGAGGAAATCCTCGATTCGGAGCAATGTGTACAAGGTACAGGTCGATTTACGAAGTGGCGAATCTTGATCATAAGACGGCAAATATTCAGACAGCCGTGAAATGGCTTGGTAGTATCAGCGTAATCTGAAACAGCAGCCACTTTTATTTTATGCGGATTCAACCGTCTCAATGGATCATGAGGAAGAGTGTAGTATATGTGTTACTGACGCGTTGCAATCCGTTTTCACGTAGAATGACGTCTTTTGGGTGAGATTTTGCACAGACAGCAGCGTTCCATTCGGAGGGTGATCATCCGTTGATAGCAGCCATTTTCTACCGCCAATATTATTGGAGTGCATCGGCCGAATTGTATTTTGTCAACCATTGTCGTCTTTGAAAAATACTTCGGGCCTAATTTGTCCCAGTGTTTGAAAGTGTGAGCTCTAAAGTTAAAACAGCAGGATGATGCGGTTTCTTAGTAAAATGTTGTTTTCTTCATTTTTCAGTTTCCCGAGTGGTAACGTAAAACTGTTGCGGTGGACAGTAAGGCGGATACTTTCAGTGATAGTCTGTGAAATCTTGTTTCATTAAACGTGGTGTCGTTTGGGAAAGCGCAGATAAAAACCCACGAGCTCCTCAGTGTTGTGGCGATTGCTGAATTGATAAAATGGAGAGTAATCACCTCATCCGCTCATCATCATACTGTCTTAGACTTGTTGCATATTGTCGCTGTTGGTTTTGTCAGGGTCTGTTGCGTTATTTTGAGATTGCTGAGACTTGCTTGATGTTGAGAGGTGGCCCTACGCTTGGCTCTCTTCCCCAAATGAGATACATTACTCGTCCTCGTTCTCACACCACCTACTTTGACCGTTTCCCTCACCC
>QNGE01006137.1:0-34840 GCA_008508345.1 Paragonimus westermani | reverse complement strand
GGAGGCGGTTTTTCTGAACTTGAAACACACCTGAAACGAATGTCAACATCAGTTATTGGAATGATATGAGCCTTCTAGTTTGCTTCAGAATCGAAATAAACCATTGATGTCAGGAATATGAATATGCCCTCTTTCAACGAACTTGTCCTGTTAGTAATAATGTAATTTGTGGGTAATTAACAAAAAACGGTGTGAATTGCGTACCATTCATCACGAACAATTCGGGCTAATGGATACTCAATCTGGACCAACGATCAACGGAATGCATCCAGTTATATTGCGAGCCGTTCAATAGTGTGAGTGGCATTCCAAATGAGATTGTAAGCAAACAATCATGCAGTCAGCGCCAAAACTCACGCGGTATACCAAACTCCGTAGCGTTTCACGAACCTACTATGAACAATTATTAAGGAGGGACCTGAATTCCGTGTGGTGATTCACAGAGTTTCCATGCCTGTGCTTCTGGTCTGCGTCCACTGTCGTACTCACAACATACTTCAATTCAGTAATGTTGATGAGTACCCCAGAATACCAGCGACGAATCGCCTAGTACTTAGTGATATATTAGATGTGAAAATGGCGAGCTGAAATTTGCATCGCGACCACGAGCATATTCTTTTTAACTTAGTGATTTTCCTTTACATGTCATGTGTGGTGCTTCACCTACGAATTTATTGGATAGCTTATGGAACAGCATGCAATGTGTTTGATGAACTGTCTACATGAAATCCTCGATAATTGACCGCAAGCTTTATTAAATATGGTTGATCGCTTCGAGTGTCTTCGCCGTCAACGGCGTTCATGCAACGGTGCTTATGAGTCGCATAACTTTTTAATGAAATAACCCATTGTCTCTCCTTTCTTCGGAATTGAAGTTATCCAGAACATCCTCATTACAATCTTAGTGTATTTTGAATGTCACCATTACACTACGAATCTCAAATCATCCATCGTTCAGTAATCGCCAAGTAAATGATGTTGGCATTTAGAAACGGCGTGCAAGAAACATCAACTACAAAGTACGTGATCTGTTTGGGTGTTTCAACGAGAACAGGAACGCCGCAAGTGAATGTGGAGATTTATGTTGATATTTCCCAAAATCGGGGACATTCGAGAATTGCTCGTGAGATGAGGAGCAATCGTTATCAGTGAAAATGAACGGGTTGCGTGTAGTTAATTTCGGGACAAATGGTTGTGTGCGAATTTNGAATTGCTCGTGAGATGAGGAGCAATCGTTATCAGTGAAAATGAACGGGTTGCGTGTAGTTAATTTCGGGACAAATGGTTGTGTGCGAATTTAATATCCAGAAGATGAGGAGTTTAACGTGGTTTTTCTGAGAATATACACGAACAGTGCTCCAGACTGCAGTGCAGCTTACATGGCGCTATCAGATTTTTTTGTCGTAATTTATGTTTTACAGGCTCAGGCACTACTACGGTCAGACTGAACTGGCATGACCATATTGCTGTCAGATATCCATTATCCTGAATTATTTTGCCGAATGTATCCTGCATTAAGTGGTTTAACATACAGGTCGATGGGACGAAAGCATCGCCGGAGTTTTCCATATCATTTCACCAAAACGGGATGCAGGGAAAGGTTGCCCCAGTTGATAGTTACTTTTGCTGCTCTAACCAGACTTGTGTGACGATATGCACATCACCATGCTCTCTGAGATAGCAAGACAGATTTTTGTGAGTTCTTCAAGGGTGGCATAATTATAAATTTGGCCACACGTTTCTTATTTGGTTATCAAGATAGCTTTTATTTTGTCCGCAACTAAATGGGGTGATTTTTTGTCCACCAGTTGAAAACATCATTATGGTTTCATTTTGATAGAATGAATTTTTGAAAATATAAAATCTTAGCACGTGACTACAAAGGTGGAATGTACAGCCAACGACTTACACAGAATAAAGTACACAGATGTTTTGGGAAACGTTTCCAGTGCAAAGAGAATGGCATTCTTCCTGGCAACACAAACGCATTATGAACGGAACTGTATTACACGGTCCTCCTTTGTTCTTTCTACGATTGAAAGTTTGTTTAATATGTTATCGGCGTTTCGAAAACGCGTCATCCAATCAGATTTCAAATGCCCAACAGATGAAATTTAAAAAGGCCTCTTACTAACATTTCGATTCGGACTGCTATGTAGTAATTTCAGGAGGGCTATCTGTCACTGCACCTAAATTTGACAAGTTTACAAGAAGTCCGATGATTAGGCGTCTCGCACAATGCAGAACACTGAGCGTTTTACTGCACGTATTATTTATATCACTGAGAAGAATGATAACTTTTAACTGTTTATAAGTGACTTGTTTCATAATTACCACTAAGCAGGTTTGTTATTTCTAGGAATACGTTTCATGCGCGAATTGAAGTGTAGGTACAGAAGGTGGACTGCAATCAGTGATCAGGGTGTTCGTGTGGAATCGTGATCAATAGATTTAAAAGCATGTCGGTCTCGTTAATTAGGACAAGATTGGTGGGAGTTAACGACTTTATGTTCACCACCCAATGTGATCTTGAATCCGTTGGAAGAAATTATTAACAATCGCATTGAAGACTTCTCGTGTTGCGAATGTCGTCTCACTCGAACCTTTTGTTAAATATAGCTCTCCATGATGCATCTTCTACGTCGATGAAGTGCTGATGAAACCTAAAGCTAACATGTTTTACTCCGCGTCGCTGAATACCGCATTGGTTTCCACCTGATTAGAAGATTACCCATAGAAAAACAAATGCAGACATGCAATAATGGTGAGTCTTGGACAATGTGATTTAGGAAAATTTAAAAACTTTCGCTTGTCAGTGTCAGATGTGAGATGGAACTGATAGTCAATTTTTCTTCCCAGCCAACTTTTCATTGACTACTGAAAGTCATCTTACGGGCTATGACTGATTCGTGGACGTGCACATCGATTTCATATCAGGTTATTTTGAAGCCCGTTATATTTGGAATTAGCCAGCGTTCAGATTTACAATCTTCTCCAGGCAGCAATAGTATATAGACTCACTGATAAAATAAATGCACATAGACAGCTCCTCTGTTCATCTTGAGTAGGAAAACTGAATCTGCATGAACCGGATCATTGAGCAGGAAATCGACCCAATGTGTTCTGGTACACTACGAGACCTCCAAACCCTACATATACTCTTTGCATTTCGACTCTGCTCTTACTAACTGTGGGATCAAAAGTGTTAGATATTTAAACGCTGTCTGTGACCTTTGCAGATACGGCCTTGTTGGAGTTTCGCAGTCGCAAACAACTAAATGCACAAAACACTGGCATCGTGAGTTCCACCACAAAGCTACATAACCCTAGCAAGCAGTTCAGCTGAGGTGACAGGCATGCATGCATGCGTTTATTTAGCCCTTTTTCAAGAAAGAAAGCCGTTCACAACCGACAGGTTTTCGTAACAAGGTGCGTTAGCATGAATAGCAGATTTATGGCGGCGGACACGAGGTTGGGGAAACCAAAGTCTAACGCCAGGAACTGCCATCAGTCAGGTAAGTCTGCTGCATTGATGCTGCGCCGGAGCCTTGTGAGTCAGCCACATTATACGCGAAAGCACCCATGAGCTTTCGCCTACCAGTTAATTATTTCACGGTCAATTACACATGAGCATGCTTGTAACGGCTAAACGGTATGTAAATGGCTATTTTATTCGTGATTAAATTCTGATAATATCAGACGATTCTTCGGCTCAGATACTGCTAGGGTGGCAAGAAGTTCAGGAGATTGATCCTGAATACACTTAAGAAGGGAGACACTTCTTAGATTTCGAATACAAACCAAGTTGCTTTGTATACTCATCGAGATGAAAACCAGGCGCTTGCCAATAATACTTTACCCAGAACATGCAATATTTGTCAGGGTTTGATCGATTTGTTTGGCTTTAATTAGGATCCCCTCTACCGAGAATGCGCAGACCGCCGAACGATAGGCGCTCCTCAATTTGGGCTTCGGTTTCTCACTAGACATCAGGACAACCCAATGATTCATGGATTTCCTTTTGTCCTGTTTTCCACAGAAGGCCAGCTAAGTGAAGCTAAACTAATAAACAACCTGTCGGTATGCATTTGACAGTATTCTGCATTTGCGTCAGTATTCTTTGTGCTGTGGCTCCAGCTGACGGTATGCATTTCAAAATATCTGTCAAGATGAGCGGATTGAATTTTCTGAACATCTCATAATTTCATATTCTAAGGATAGCCTGGATCCACTTTATTCTGAGACTTCAAGTGTCATGTTTGAATGGCACACATGATTAACCACCGGTGGTTTCCTGACATGCCGTACTTATAACACCGGCACCTGGATGAAATGGGATTGTGGTGAAACGATGAACTAATCACGGAAAATAAGACTGGGACATCCAGCTGGTGGAGGTGGGTCAGTGCCTTATGCTCATTTAAGCATCTGTTGGTCAGTTGAAAGCTGATTGGAAGTGCTGTTCACGAAAGCAGCGTGAAAAAACCACTGACGAGCCTGCCTCTACAACATTTCTGCAGAACTCCGCTTTTATAAAATTTAGACGTGCAAATGATGTATCTGAAACTGACGATTTGGCAACAAGTCTCGTTCATCTTAACTTCAGGTAATTTGACTCGAACGTCGGTCAGATTATTTGTAGCTAGTTAGTCTAACTACGTTCGAATCCGCCCTTAATTTGTGTGTGGTGACGGACAAAATGAAGCGTCGAATTGCGAAAACTATTGGAAAATAAATCCTAACTCGACTTCACAGTACGTGATCTGTTTGGGTGTTTCAACGAGAACAGGAACGCCGCAAGTGAATGTGGAGATTTATGTTGATATTTCCCAAAATCGGGGACATTCGAGAATTGCTCGTGAGATGAGGAGCAATCGTTATCAGTGAAAATGAACGGGTTGCGTGTAGTTAATTTCGGGACAAATGGTTGTGTGCGAATTTAATATCCAGAAGATGAGGAGTTTAACGTGGTTTTTCTGAGAATATACACGAACAGTGCTCCAGACTGCAGTGCAGCTTACATGGCGCTATCAGATTTTTTTGTCGTAATTTATGTTTTACAGGCTCAGGCACTACTACGGTCAGACTGAACTGGCATGACCATATTGCTGTCAGATATCCATTATCCTGAATTATTTTGCCGAATGTATCCTGCATTAAGTGGTTTAACATACAGGTCGATGGGACGAAAGCATCGCCGGAGTTTTCCATATCATTTCACCAAAACGGGATGCAGGGAAAGGTTGCCCCAGTTGATAGTTACTTTTGCTGCTCTAACCAGACTTGTGTGACGATATGCACATCACCATGCTCTCTGAGATAGCAAGACAGATTTTTGTGAGTTCTTCAAGGGTGGCATAATTATAAATTTGGCCACACGTTTCTTATTTGGTTATCAAGATAGCTTTTATTTTGTCCGCAACTAAATGGGGTGATTTTTTGTCCACCAGTTGAAAACATCATTATGGTTTCATTTTGATAGAATGAATTTTTGAAAATATAAAATCTTAGCACGTGACTACAAAGGTGGAATGTACAGCCAACGACTTACACAGAATAAAGTACACAGATGTTTTGGAAAACGTTTCCAGTGCAAAGAGAATGGCATTCTTCCTGGCAACACAAACGCATTATGAACGGAACTGTATTACACGGTCCTCCTTTGTTCTTTCTACGATTGAAAGTTTGTTTAATATGTTATCGGCGTTTCGAAAACGCGTCATCCAATCAGATTTCAAATGCCCAACAGATGAAATTTAAAAAGGCCTCTTACTAACATTTCGATTCGGACTGCTATGTAGTAATTTCAGGAGGGCTATCTGTCACTGCACCTAAATTTGACAAGTTTACAAGAAGTCCGATGATTAGGCGTCTCGCACAATGCAGAACACTGAGCGTTTTACTGCACGTATTATTTATATCACTGAGAAGAATGATAACTTTTAACTGTTTATAAGTGACTTGTTTCATAATTACCACTAAGCAGGTTTGTTATTTCTAGGAATACGTTTCATGCGCGAATTGAAGTGTAGGTACAGAAGGTGGACTGCAATCAGTGATCAGGGTGTTCGTGTGGAATCGTGATCAACAGACTTAAAAGCATGTCGGTCTCGTTAATTAGGACAAGATTGGTGGGAGTTAACGACTTTATGTTCACCACCCAATGTGATCTTGAATCCGTTGGAAGAAATTATTAACAATCGCATTGAAGACTTCTCGTGTTGCGAATGTCGTCTCACTCGAACCTTTTGTTAAATATAGCTCTCCATGATGCATCTTCTACGTCGATGAAGTGCTGATGAAACCTAAAGCTAACATGTTTTACTCCGCGTCGCTGAATACCGCATTGGTTTCCACCTGATTAGAAGATTACCCATAGAAAAACAAATGCAGACATGCAATAATGGTGAGTCTTGGACAATGTGATTTAGGAAAATTTAAAAACTTTCGCTTGTCAGTGTCAGATGTGAGATGGAACTGATAGTCAATTTTTCTTCCCAGCCAACTTTTCATTGACTACTGAAAGTCATCTTACGGGCTATGACTGATTCGTGGACGTGCACATCGATTTCATATCAGGTTATTTTGAAGCCCGTTATATTTGGAATTAGCCAGCGTTCAGATTTACAATCTTCTCCAGGCAGCAATAGTATATAGACTCACTGATAAAATAAATGCACATAGACAGCTCCTCTGTTCATCTTGAGTAGGAAAACTGAATCTGCATGAACCGGATCATTGAGCAGGAAATCGACCCAATGTGTTCTGGTACACTACGAGACCTCCAAACCCTACATATACTCTTTGCATTTCGACTCTGCTCTTACTAACTGTGGGATCAAAAGTGTTAGATATTTAAACGCTGTCTGTGACCTTTGCAGATACGGCCTTGTTGGAGTTTCGCAGTCGCAAACAACTAAATGCACAAAACACTGGCATCGTGAGTTCCACCACAAAGCTACATAACCCTAGCAAGCAGTTCAGCTGAGGTGACAGGCATGCATGCATGCGTTTATTTAGCCCTTTTTCAAGAAAGAAAGCCGTTCACAACCGACAGGTTTTCGTAACAAGGTGCGTTAGCATGAATAGCAGATTTATGGCGGCGGACACGAGGTTGGGGAAACCAAAGTCTAACGCCAGGAACTGCCATCAGTCAGGTAAGTCTGCTGCATTGATGCTGCGCCGGAGCCTTGTGAGTCAGCCACATTATACGCGAAAGCACCCATGAGCTTTCGCCTACCAGTTAATTATTTCACGGTCAATTACACATGAGCATGCTTGTAACGGCTAAACGTTATGTAAATGGCTATTTTATTCGTGATTAAATTCTGATAATATCAGACGATTCTTCGGCTCAGATACTGCTAGGGTGGCAAGAAGTTCAGGAGATTGCTAAAGAGGTATACGGGTTTGTCAAAATTTTCGCGCGTTTTCCTACAAATTGGAACGTTTTCGTCAGTTGGATGATAACTCATTTGGTTTGCTTCAATCGGTTGAGGATATCTTCAATGTTTTTCAGTGTAGATTCACACGATTTTGAGAGATTGTAATATATATTTCCGTTTTTGGCCACTGAATGTCACATAAATCAGATACAAGCGACTTCGTAATTGCCTCTTCGTTGGAATCAATGTGTTCATAGTTAATATATTGTGGTTTGCATTACTGAAAGCTAAATGTCCTGGTACCTTTCGGACTCCGTATGTTGAATTCCAAAGTTACATACGATATTTGGACGTCGATATCATGTAACCTACAATAGATTCGACGAATATATTTGGAAACCGAATGCCCCGATTGAACTGTGTTTCCACTTGTTCAACAAAAGTTGCCTTTTGAGGTTGTGCAAATGAACCCATTATAAATCAGTATTATAACATTTGTAAATTGTTTTTTGAGCCCAACACAATCTGTTTTTCATAAACCGAATACCAGTGGTCATTTTATTGATCATTCTCTTGATATAAAATAAACCATTGTGTTTCGACGCTTAGAGATTAAGATCTGCAGCTAGTTTGGCCAGTGCCTCTTATTCTGTGCTCAGGAATATACTTCCTATTGTAGTGTAATTTTATATCTGTTACGCTAGCAGTGTACTGATATTGGCAATTGTTAAGTATTCACTTAATCTCAAATAAGAACTCCATCTACAATGCCCTTACCGACACATTGAATATTAAAATGATATTATTTGAGTAAACCATGAAAAGTGTATCCTCCGCATAATTTTGGTTTTCGAATTGGGTGCGTTAAACATTTCTTCACGTTATGCGTATTACATATTCCAATTCACCCGAATGTCCCTTTGGAAAAATTACTACGTGCGCATAGTTATCCGCCAATGCCAATACGGTTAAATACTACAGTATCTGTTAAGGTTGTCAAAATAAGTGCATTAAGACTAACTGCGAACGGTAGGATGCTTGCATTTTAATTCCAATGTTTAATTGTTTCTTTTGATGAACAGAATCCACCGTGAATAATTTGCTGCTTCCATCCGGTGTTTTGATAACTGTTACTTTGACAGGATGAAAATATTTGAAGCCGTTAAGCAGCTCACTTCATGAGAGAAACGAACAGAACATTTAAAATAATTGACTAACAAAATGCTTGAGTTACACAATACGCTGGGTATTGATTTTGTACATCCGAGTTAACTCAATACTGATTACTGTGAACACTGTGAGTTCACCATGTGAAACTGTAGAACAAAATGTCTCTGGCGAGCACACCATAAAATTTCATGCAATTTTCAACTACCTGCACTTTATTTCCCAGTGGCACTAATGTTTTATCTCTGACAAAATGTTTTTTCGCGAGGTTCGGTACTTTCGTTTGTTCTGGAACTGGATGGGGGAAGAAGAATCAGTCTGAACCGTGTGCACATGTTAAACTTAATAATAAAGACGCTGACGAAACTGAAGCTGATTCCTGCTAGATATGTCCTATTCATTGGTTTTCGAAACTCTCCTTTCAAGCGACACTTACTCTAAGGTCCTAGTAAATATGAACCAAGCATCTCCCGCAGTCAACGGAGAATTTCGCGTCCAAGTAGACTTTTCAGATAGCCTATTTTGCAAACTGCACCGAGTGTAAAGTTTGATGTTTTCACAACCCGTCCTTATTGCCTGTCCTTGACATTTTTAGAATTTAACCTTCGGTCGGAGTCTCATGGAGTAACCACGTTGGTCATTTCGCCACTATACTCAGATTAGACATGACATCCATCCTTTCCAAACGCTCGGCCAGACGATCATGTAAGCAATGACTATACCACTCAGTCATGTCGATAGAAGACAGCCTAACTCTATACTTGAATTGAAGAGACAGTTATCATTGGTTTATTGCAGCGGTCTTCCGTTAAACTATCACGATTTAATTAAAATACATTGAGACTTGTCCAGTCAGCACTTATCATGGTGACGCTTTTTATGGCTCTGTCCGTGAAAGAAAATTGCTGTTACTTTTCCTGATAACATTCATCAGAAATTGATTTACTTGGGTTAATCAGTAATTCACATCCTTTATATAAGACGGACTAACCTTATTAAGTTAAACATTTTAAGGTAGCCAAATTCCACTTCTCAGCCAGTTTCATTGCGTATTTCTCACCCTTTCAAAGTATTTTTTTATAATTTGTCATCTGGGTTTTTTGGGTTACTAGGAAAATTTCGACAGACATCCTGTGTTTTTGTGGTTGTTTGATGATTAACATTTACTGATAAATAGTCGGAGATTTGGTTTATTTTCACGTTGACAATCACTTATATTTGATCGTAGCCTCGCATTCAAATAGACTTTCCAGCCAGCCCCTTAGGAAAAGAGGCTGGCTGGAAAGTCTATCTGAATGCGAACGCTGCGCTCAAATATGAGTGATGATCAACTTGAAAATAAACCAAATCCCCGACTACCCATCAGTAATCTGAAATATCGCCTTGCAGGTTTAATGAGTTCTGTGATCTCGACCTGTCTCGGAAGTCCTAATCGCGGGGTTATCGATTGTAGTCAACAGGACAGTTACTGTGTCTCCTCTCGAGACGATCGGGCAACCTGATCATTGCTCATAAGCGAGAGTGGTTGAGCGTTTAGATTTGATAATTCGGTCGTGCCTAATGTGAGGTCAATGGCGCAGTAGTCAACACGGTTGCCTCACGATTGGAATGACCGGAGTTCAAATCCTGGCCCTGGCAAGGATGTGCACTACTGCTGAGCTCTAATGAGATCAAAACTCGAGTCTAGCGGTTGTTTTCGAAAGAGGCTGGCTGGAGAGTCTATCCGAATGCGAACACTGCGACAAAATGTGAGTGATGGTCAACTTGAAAATGATCAACATTTGTTTATAATTTATTCTACATTCATTAAAACGTCTGATTCCTTTCCGCTATCTGTTGTTCCGACGTATTTTTTTCATGTTCGCTTCAACGCGTTGCAAAATCGAACCGAAACTTAAACTTATGAATATACTAAAAATAGTCACACAGGGCAAGCCTTCGGAAGAATTTTTGCAGAGAACTGGCTAGATTCGGCATTTTGTCACACAAGGAAGTAAAACTTCGTGGGGGGTAAACATCATGCTTACTTTTCGAAGCAACTGGCAGGAAAGAATTGTTACGCAAATGAAGTCTGCTGACAGGTAAGACACAAAAGCATCAAAATGTTTAGAGCAAAAACAGACAGCCATTAATACTGGAATAAGCTTAGACGTTAAATGTTTGTTCATACGCAAATAGGGCAACATTAATTTGTGTATAAAATCTGTATGTGTTTCTTGCTTGATGCAATATATGTACGCTGAACATGTACGCAGTAGGTGTGCAGTGTCAACACAAATTAGAACAACGGTTATGTTTCGTGTACTAATCTTTAAAGTAAAATTGTATACCGAACAGATTTGAGCCTAAGAAGGCACAATCGTAGGACTCTTTCTAGGCACCTACCCCAAACAATCAGTTGCAGTTTGGCTATTAAGAGCAAGCATCCAGGGTAACCTGCACTCTTTTGTACGTAAACGCCCAAAGTACACTTCAATGTGTAATCACTATTCACAAACGTTCCGTTACATGAAGCAGTTGATTATCTATGTAATTTTATTTTGTATCATAATATCTCTTTATCCATTCCTGTCGACTACCTCAAAGAATTGATTCTTATTTGTACGGAAAACATTCGATTTGAGTTTGACGGATGTGCTTATAAGCAAATTGACGGAGTGGCAATGGGTATCCCGTTGGGTCCAACACTGGCTGATATTTTTCTTGGAATGGTCGAAGATGGAATGTCAGATTGTATTGATCGTTCTTTGCTTTATAAACGGTATGTCGACGATATCATAATATTCACCGATTTTGATCATTTTATGAACCTTTTACATCAGTTTAACTCTGCCCATCGAAATCTCCATGTCACCTATGAACAAGAGTTAGATAACTCATTACCATTCCTAGACGTCCTTATTTCTAGGCGCTCAGACGGTACACTCAGTAGGTCTGTTTATCGAAAAGCCACATGGAGTGGGCAGTACCTACAGTTCTCTTCATTTACGCCGGTGGCTTACAAACGTAGTTTGGTACGAACTGTTTTTCACCGAGCAAGGAAACTGTGCACGGCCGACAGCCTACAGTCTGAGGAGGAGCTCTTAAAGAATGTTCTGTTCACGAATGGATACCCGGCCAAATTTATTGAAATTTATTGCAAGGAGCGAGTGACTGCCTCCCAACCACAGTTAGTGCCGAAAAAACAGGTTTTTATCAACCTTCCTTACACAGGTGACCACAACGTTACCGACGTAAGTCGAAAGTTGAAATCTGTCATTGATCGCACATATCCCGCGGCGGAATTGCGCTTGTTACTCTCCACCCGTAGGATGAGCCTCCACTGCCCCGATCGTTCTTCTTCGGAAAACTCTGCCTCTCACGTTATTTACCAGTTCACCTGCAGTTGCGGTGATTCATACATCGGCAGAACGGACCGAAATTTACGACAGAGGAAGGCGGAGCACATTCCCAAGTGGCTAGTGCAAACAATGTTTCAAGGTGGGTCAGCATACCAAAACTCGAACAGAAGTCCGGCGTCTTCCATCGCCAAACACCTAATCGCAACAGGTCATGTAGTTGACCCCGACACTTCATTCACAGTCCTATTGCGCAATCGCGACCCTAGATTGTTAGCGTTCTCAGAGGCAATGTTGATCAAGCGTCACGCACCGGCCCTTTGTTGGCAAAAGGTACTGACGCAATCAATTTCGTTGCCGTGGTAGTGAAGCCTGATTGAAACCAAGTGAAGTTCGTTCATTTCATTGTTTTGACGCTACGCGCTTAACCTATATAACCGAATGTTTTATGTAACCGACTGATGAGAATAAACGAAATGCTTGCATCTCACAATGTATGTCTTCCTGCTGTCTTGATGAACTGGATAAAGGGAACTCAGTGTTTCACACTTCAATGTGTCATTTTTGACAAATTTTCACTTGTACCATTAATAGAATGGTAATCACTCCAGTACAGTTGGATTAATTTAATCAGTTCCGTCAAAAAAGTATTAAGATATCTTTGGAAAAATATGCGCGACATTTAAAAACGTTGTGATGTTTTGTTTAGCCCTACGTGTGTACATTTGTAAAGCCTCAATTTAACGCCACTTGAGAACATCAGAGCTGAGTGCATCAAACAATCAATTGTTTTAACTAACTGAAACATATCATGTGCATGCACTCTCCAGTCACGATTTTAAGTTTATATTTCCAATTCAAAGATAACCTCGGTGTCTTAGGTAATTGAAGTAATCATGGGGAGAAGTATCCACATTCATATACTTCATCCCATCTACGAGTGAGACACCCTGGAGACGATATGTGGAAAACAACTTCGCATCTAGTTAACACGAGACATGAACAACAAAGGTTGAACTGATTATGGTATTTATTGTAATGCGTTTAGAGATTAACGCCGTCGAGGAACTTCATTCAGAATATATGAGAATTCAAACACATTGGCGTATACTCAGTGAAAACCAGGAACTCTTACAGAGTCAGTCCTCAAATAGTTGGCTATGGAACTACCATATTTTATCTTGCAGTCAAGTCTTCAATTTTTGTAGCAATGTACCAGTGAGGGCGGTATCACTGATTTGCGGCCCCACTTAAGCCGTTGGCAAAATGTCCATATGGTATGCGACAAGTTCAGCGATCACGTGTTCGTCAAAACCAAACCAACTACCTAACATGTGAAGGAAAGCTGACATAGTTAGCACAATTCTAACACGCATGAAAGATCTGTCAGGGTTACTATACGTAATCTGTCGTGCGCTAAAACTGTCAGGTCACTTAGCTCTGCAGTTGGCTGGTTTGATCTGGATAGACATTTAAAATACACAGTGGTGAGTAATGGGACGAAGTCATAAATTGACCAGTCCTACCGCGGCTTAAGCACACTATTAATAAATCATACCCAACATTTCACGCAATGTCGTTAATAGGACCCACATTGATAAACTCACCACGACCAATGGCCACCCGATGTTTTTCTCAAATCTGAAATTAGTTAAGCTTATAATTTGATGATTGGTATGAAACCTGTCAGGTAAAAATATAACCCTAAGTGAGATAATAGTCGAATAGAAAATCCAGTATAGAAGATTAGCATAAATAAACCGGCACACTTTCAGTTTGTGAAAAATCCTAAGCACAAGTTCTTCTTTTAGTATCTGCGACAAATCCTTCAATTTAAGGAGGATTTTGAATTGTCTGCTCGAAAAAGAAGTTCACAAAGGCACAACATAAACAGTCACTTTAATTTTGTTTAATTGTTTATTATGCCCGTTCTGGCTTCTGTCTAAATGTCTAGCAAAACAGTGAGCTAACGAAACAGATGCAATGTGGTTAAAGTGCTTTGCATTGAGAGAAACGGAACGCGTGTACCTGCGTTTAATCCGGCTTGTGGCTAACAGTGTGTCAATTGTGAGTATTCGCTGTTTAGTCTCAACTACAGTGAACTGGGGCTCTGTTTCAGAAGTACAGATATAGCCGACATTTACGCGAGGTAATTTTCGCAAACATCATTGCCTACTGTAAAATAATATCGTATATAACCCGAGAGGGCAAAGAAACTGGATTATTTGGGCATTTTAAAAAATGGTTTCAGATTAAGATGAAGAAGAGCTTACCGTGTAGGTTTTCTTGTTCAGTTTTGAATGAGTTAGGAAGTTCCGTTTTTCATGTGATATTCTCATAAAAAAGAACCTTGTTTGCAAACTAATTCCGCATTGACAAGCCTGTTTTCACAAGAAGCGAGGGCGGCTGTTTCTGTCAGCGACCTTCTGGGTGGTCCAGTGAGAGAGAAGTTGAGTGAACTTTAAGTTGTAATTTCCTAACAGCCTTTCATAAGTGCTGGCCATTATCATTTACTTTATTCTAGTGTCACCTTGGACCACTTTGATTGACCGCTTCATTTCACATGACCACACTGTGACAGAAACAGCAGATTGCTGATTCCTACGTACTTTTTCGGGTGTAGTTAGGGCAAAAATTACGCAAAACCATGTCATATCTACTAGAAGGTGTGAACGTACGATTCTGAAATAATATCTTTCATGCCGCGCCTTGTGCAAAGTTTAGGAACTTAGGCTTCAGCTTGACATCAGAACACCAGCGAGAAAAGTTGCAGTGGAACATTACAAGACGAAAATTGCTGAATGACTAATATTAGACTGGACTTATGCATATCACTCGGGAGAAACTATTTCCATTAACCAGCTGCACCATTGGAATATTTCGGGTAAATATTTCAATCTCTCAAAAATTTCCAGTGTATTCACGAAAAATAATGTGTAGCGAACACGCTCGTTTTCAGTGATTGATCATCAGGCTGAATACAACACAAGTATATCATACATTTCGCGGGTGAATCGTTAAGTGAGTAAACGGGGGACGTGTGGTTAATGGAGTCGATCGGTTAAATGTCACACTGTAATCAAGTGCCCACTTGAGCAATGGGTCTTGACAAGCCATCAGGATGGTGGGTTGGCCAGGGCAGATCCAGAGCCTGGACAAAACGTTTCTGGGAGCACAGTGATGGCTTGTGCACACGGATCCTAATAGCCCCTCGCCGCTCTCGACTGGACGGCCTTAACTCGGTAGATTGGGCAAAATGCGTCCTTTAAGTTGAAAGTTTGATATGAATCCACCAGATTCGATAGTGTGACCATGCAGACGGACTTCGTTATGCTAGTGTTAAGTCGTACGATCGATAAAACTGATCTCACAGGAACAAGTAAATGAGTATACATAAAACGAGGCTGCAGAAATAGGCACTTTATCTTTTGGGCGTAAAGTGGCCTCGTAATTTTGCGGCGTAAAATGTTCTGTTGACTGCGCTTGTAAGCCTACGTGTAATAGTTTCAGTTAAAGATTGACCTCATTAACCGCACATCTCCCGTTTAATCACTTAACGATTCTCCCGTGGAATGTATGATATAAATGTGATGTATTTAGCTTGAAGATCAATCACTGAAAACGAGCTTGTTCGTTAAACATTATTTTTTGCAAATGTTTTACTTAAGTTATAGAAATTAGTATGGAAATTGTGGCGAACTCAACCTTAAGTTCGTTGTTTTCTAAGTTCATCCTCATAAACCAGGCAGACAAGAAGCAATGTATTAATATGTTGAATGAAGTGTTAATTCAGGACCATTCATGCTTTAGTCTATGGTTCTTTTCGTAGTTGATAAAATACATGCAACATTTGCACTTGTAGTTCATGTCGCTGGTCTAAATCTCGCCAAATGCAGGACACTTGCTATGTGTAAAACTCTTTGTAACCAACAAAGCTGTAAGCGGAACAGGACCATCATACGATTACAGTGGAAAGTTTGATTCCTACACTTTAAAAAATCTCAACCAGATTTCATGTGGGCAAATTCTACTGTTATAGCCAAAACGGTTGTAAAGCAGCTTTCGTGTGGTCACTGGTGCCGAGATACTCACTGTTTCGAAAATATTATTGGTGTTTTAAGGTCGAAATAAATTGCGCAGAGTTCGCAGCTGAAATATGTATTGCGTTTACTGAGTCCTTTATTCGTGCTGGAAGTTTACCGTCTGCTTCAATTATTTCAGGATATTCATTATCACTGGTAAACAGGCAAATGCTGGTGCTTATACATTCGTTGGCTAAACCAGACCAAACATCAAGTAAACATCATTTTAACTGAACATCAGCTTTTTTAGAAAAATCGCACAATCATCGTTTATTCTACCTACTCTACGTTTTGTGCCCCTGAGTAAACTTAAGCAGACATCAGTCCATTGTTTTGCTGCCAACATGTTATAACCGAAAATGGTAGTTAGCTTTGTCCGTGAAACTGAAAATCAAGCGTCACCCTGCATTCAGTCAGCGTGCTCGGACTGACGATTCTCTTCAAACATAAGCGGACACATTCCACGGGAATAATCTTACACTGTGATCTAACCCAATGCTACGCAAGAATCCGGAACGCGACGCGCTGGAGCATACGGTGATCTAGGTCACCCACTTCTGAACCGGGAGGAATGTGACCAGTATGGCAATCTATCAGGAAAAAGGAACCTAATGATCCACCGTAACCAGACTGCCGCTAGCTAGTAAAACAAACGGGTGTGAACGAAAGATCAGGTAAAAAAAGATCGGACAGGGCAAAAACTTGTGCCCGGCCGAAACACTTTTTCCGCCAAAATATGTTTGCTGGGAAGGATAATGAGGAAGTAAGGGTAAACCTGTGTAGATGAAAGTGGGACGTTAGAGACTGGAGGAGACTGAATACCCTGACTGTTGGCATTTCCGCTGACCAAACAGAACTTTTACAACATGACGGAGAGTCTGGCTCAGTTATTACGTAATTGGCATTGTGACGGATTGATCGATCAATTAACGGGATTCGCAAAACCGAATAAACAATCGAGTCTACTTGAGTGTGCAAATTTCTCGTTTTTCCAGAGTTCTCACTTGTTTTCGATGCACTTACTCCTCCAGAACCACTCTCAGTTGATTTAAGTTTCGCCTGTTTTTCTAAATAGTTGTACAACGCACACATATCGACCGGTAATATTACATTATGACACTTATCCCGTTGTCAGAATGCGAGCTTATACTGGTAAGTTAGTGACAGAAAATACGGGAAAGTTTTTGCAGTATACCTTATTCGAGTGAGAAACAGCGATTGAATTAACCAATAACCATTAACTTATTTGTCGTCAATCCTTCCAACAAGATCCCGAGAAAAAATATGCATAGATACAGAATCACTGTAAGTAGTTCCACTGCCGATAGCGGCAAATAAGACGGTAAACGGCGGACTGACTTGGCTTGCAACGTAATGGGGTGCTACAATCTTTACCATATTGAGCGGAAATCCCTGACATGTGTTTCGTAAAGGTGACTACAAATAACGCATTCGTATTTTTCAGTTCAATGAGGTGTTTGCATGGTAATTTACCGAAAAGCGAATGGTAGGGTAACCAGCTTGGTCATCCTGTTTCATCAGTCATGTGAACACGCGTATACGATCTCAAGCACTAATTATTATTATCATTCATAGGATGTCAAGTGCTAACAACGATTGTGCACTTTATTAGATACTCTATTAGAAAAAATGTTTTGGTTTTGCAAGCAAAGTTAGTCTATAAGCAAAGGCATATGGCGATTTAAGGTGAACTAAGAAAAGTGCACTTTATAACAATACATAGATGAAAAACACAGTTCTTAAACAAAACGATGGGTAAAAACGTACAATCCAACTACTTACAAGCAATAATGTAAGTAGGGCTAAATGAATATAAAGAAGTTTCATATCAAAACCATGCATCCTCAAGAGGACCGTTCGCATTTACATGATCAACATGGTTAGCCCAATCCTAGAAGACTCTGGATTTTCGTTTTTTTAGAGCTCACCAGTGGTGCGTGTTTTGTCCTGGACCAGAATTCGCTTCCTTTCAGAAGTATTTGTGAGAGTAGGGCGTTAACCATAGCGACAACAACTTCAGTAGGCTCGATGAAGTTTCCAATCTAAACGAGAATTCCCACGTATCAGACTATCAACATAGTCGCACTGATCGATTCTGCTCATTCTCCTTTCATAACAATCAAAGAGCACTATTTATTCCAGTTGGTGGTTGAACTTTCAAAAAGAGTTGCCCATTCTTGTTCAGTACGAGGTCACCGGCTTGTTTAGAACGCAGGTCTCACAAACGTTGGTTCGAGTGCGGATTTCTGTTCGTAAGAGTGTGTACTAAGCTTATCAGCCTCCATTTGTGTTTCCCTTAGAAGCGGGACAGCCAACCAGCCTATCCGAGTGAGAGCTGCCACATTTTTGTGTGACATTTGAGTTGGAATAGTGTAACTCAATGAAGTTCTTTAAATAAATTCTTTATAATGATAATGAATGGGTATGTGAATAAATGGTAAGGAAGTCTTAAAAGAACACCTCTGTTCGCAGTAGATGAGAGCAAAATGCTGAGTTACTTTCAATCACTGTAATTGACGAGGTCATTGACAAATGACATAGTCAAATTTCTGTTGTAAGAAAACCCGTGCCAAATTTATTACGAATGAAGGCAAACTGCTTAGGCATCGTGTTTAACATGTTATTGATAAAGACAATGAGAATAACACAGCGCTAAGAGCAAGCTGTGATGCTCTAGGTATCAACCATCTAGGTGGCCTTCCTCGGAAGTGTTGTAATCGATTTTCATTACAACACTCCTAAGGAAGGCCACCCGAGTTGGCAGAAATGTAGAGTATTACAACTTGCTCCTAACATTATGTCATTCTTGATCTGTTTATCAATCGTCGAATTTCTTCCACTGGTGTCAGCTGCAAGCTGGGATCAAGCGTTTCTGATTAAAGGCTAGTAATGTCGCGTTTAAATGAGCAGTAGTAGCTCAAATGAGTTAACTGAGACAGTCTGAATTGCCAAAAATCCGAGATCTTTAGCAGTTGGCGTGGTAAATGGTGTAATAACGTTACCAAACTCATTCTTTTGTGTTGTCATTTGGTTTAATTATTTTGGGAAGCTGGTAACAAAAGCCAGGATTGCGCATCCAACAAACCTATTTGCAATGAAGTGCTTGAACTGTCTGCAGAAATTTGACGGCTATGATCACTTCTAAGTAATGTTCAGTTCATGTAAAATCCAAATCTCTTACTACCGACTGCTAGTCGGCAAACTGCTCAACAGTTTATTCAGTCCCAGAATTCCAGCCTCAAGAGGAGTTCTGTTCATAGGATAATCGACTGCATTTAACAAAACAATTGCCATGTATACTAAGGATGCAATCGGAGAGTCTAAGCCCTATTCACACGTGTTAATTCGGCCGTAAGTAACGAGTTGAATAGCTGCGTGATTTACAATTTTATCTTACGAAATTGTTCCCGAAGTTCAAATTTCCGACGCGGCTGAGATATACATTACTGAACAGCTTAGCTACCATTATCGAAACCCGAGTCAAACGCTTTTCTATGTAATGATCCATTTGGACGTCAGCCTCAAGGCAACAACCGCAATCTCTCGTGAATGGTGCCCAATTTCTGATAATATATCTTTTGTGGCAGGCTCGCATTAGTGTGCTCTCTTGTTTCTTCCATTTTGAAACGTGCAATATCTTGGGATAATTCACCGCTCACATTTTTAACAGTTTTCTCCTCCGTGCGCGGCATACTACAAGTGCCACTACGTCTGTTTTATATAAATATAATTTTGTCTAAACCATTTTTGCATGGGCAAGAAGCAAAATAGAGAATCAAAATGTATAACAGCACCTGATTGTCTTCCAGTTGACAGAATATCGTGAAGTTTTTACCGTTTAGTCTACTGCTGATTATACCACAGTTATCAGCTTGCTATTGATCTGAATTTGAGGTGATAAGGAAAGAAGCTTGCAAATATTTCCAAGAAAGCTAGGTGCAATCAAACTGGTTAACATTGCGCAGCGCAGCTTAACTCTTCTCAGAACAGCACATAATGAGTTTTTCGCATTCGAAAAAACAGTCCGCCTAATCACGCCGCCGCCAAATGTATTCGTCATTTTTTTCGGAATGGCGATAACCCTCACATATTAAGACGACCTATTATCTCACCCAGTGCCCCAAACACTCCACTGACAGAAATAAACAATAAGCTAACATACAGCGTTATGTATCTGCTTTCAGTTCAAATAAATCTTGTGGGCATTCACATTTAAATTTAGCTTCGCTGACTACGAACCGGGCTGTTTTGTGAAACTAGATAACAAGTGGTGGGAAACTAGCGACTAAGATTGTTTTTACCCACCGAACTGTTTGATTTAAGGAGAAGTATTATTAGTATCAACTACACTGCGTTGAATAAACCAGAATCCACACGAGGAGTAAATGATCATTGAATTGATAGTCAGCAATGTGCACTCTCCGAATAATATGGTTATCGCAATCTTCCGGATTTTGTTACCACAGCTACGTTGCATAGTTTAGCACTATAGACTTTTAGCTTAAAAGTGGGTGTCGCTCACTCTTGCATTGTTTGCAGGTCACTTGTTGAAGGAACCTAAGAGTAAGCAAAGTACGCAAATACATATCATGCCGGGGAAATTTGAATAACTATTCACAGTACATGGTCTTATTTTATTGAACATGCTAACCGAAGGTGAATTTTGATATCGTAAACGATTGCTAGCCGGCTAACCGGTAGTCAATAATATTTAATCATCCAGTGTCAGAGCTCTCCTTTGAGTCTTAACGAAATATCTCTTTATTAAACTGTTTCCTGCGTATTCGATAAACTGATGCACATATATGACAAGGGATAAAATGCTTCTAAGAAAGTGTGCTACTGACGTGTAGTGTGGAGCCAGGAATAAGTAGTCACGGAAATCTGCACACTTTGGCCTTTAGGCTTATAAAACTCGCGAGTTGTTTCAATTACACTAGGCCGCGGGCGCTGGGCTTTAAAGTTGAACTGACTAGCCTGATATGTGTCTCTTTTAACGCCAAAGCACGTGACAAATAGTTTTGTAAAATTACCGATTGGTATTCACATTTTCCGATGCGCTCTTTGACGTTACATGGTCACTAACAAACAAGAAGTAAAAAATAACCTTGGCCGACTGAATCAGCGGAAGTTTCTTCTGCTCTCTCAAACTCTATATCTATGCATGAAACAACAAACATGCTAACCCTGATTAACAGTGTTGGTATTTCTTTCAAAATACCCCTTAGTAACTCTCATTCGTCGTCATAAACTGTTGCACCATAAGACACGTCTTCAAGCGTGTGTAACATTTTGTAGCAATTTTGCTTTTGTATAATCATTAAGGTTATGCATTCCATTTGAAAGGGAATGAATATATAAGCTTTCAGGTATGAAGCACGTATTAGTTTCTGCACGCTAGTCAGATGTGTAAAGTTCAAAACTTTTCTGAATCATAAAAGAAGTGCCGAAGTGATGCCATCAAATATCAAAGATGGTTGTTGATCGTCCGTTCACAGGAACCACATTATAGAACGTATAATGCTGATCGTCGTACGCAGTCTGAGGTTTCACTTTACTTGAGTCATTATTAACCTATGATATCTACACTGCACTCTGAGAGATTGCCAGAGTAAAGTTCACAATTCTTCTAGTAACGCCTGAATACACGGTTTGGTAATAAATAAAACCGTAACAGTATTATGAGAAACGGGAAATAGCGCTCAAAATTGTTTGTAAGCTGTCACTGTTCACTTATTCGCTACATATTCTTATTGTAAACCGACCAACCACAGTGCTTGTCGAAAGCATTTTGTTTATTGTTCCTAAACGTTTGATGTGGTTTGTGCTTTTCTTTTACTACCTAGTCCCGAAGTGCGCACTGACTAACTAAGTCTCACAGCGTGTTACGTGATCTGTGGACACCAGGTGAGAACCCTTCGGGAATACTCTACTGTCAACGGAATTTTAGCAATATCTCCCTCGTGAGCTACGTGGTAACTTGAACCGAAACGTGCGCAGGAATTCCCACGTTCGACGTAACACACTTATTGTTCCGGCATTTCCTAAAATTATTCTTATTAATCAGAATGTGTTATTTCATCCATTCCATTCAATTCGTTCATCGAAAGCACATTGCAAAATCATTACATGAATGACAATTTCCGGTGGTTGCAAACTGTGTTCAGTGGCTTTATTCAACAAAAAGTGATGCGCTTGTGAAACTAAAGTTCAGCTCCACGCATTTCCGTACCTCTTCCATACGTGATCATTTAAACAGGAATTCCTCAGTTCAGCTGAACAGCCCATATCATCTCTCAGTAAATTGCACCTCCTAATCAAGTTTTATACATGAATACCAACTCTCACCCAACAGAAATAATTTCGTACTGGTGCTAATAAGTCTGAATCCCACCTCCTCAATATAAATTATTTGGTGCCCGCCCTAGTAACTCGAGTCTCCAGGTCATTTTAGATCCCTAGTACGTCGCATACAAACGAGAACTAAACAAAACCGACTCAAAATTCAGACTGACGACACACCTGATTAACCCTAACCTGTGCTGGCAACTTCATGACAAAGGGGGTTTTCAAACCTTAAGTATGCCACAAATCTGTGGAAACACCTATCCGAAATGAGATTGCGGTGTTATTCTGTACTGTTGACGGATTCCAACCTAGAACGATCGAGGTACCTTTCTTGGCAGTCAATCTGCTGGATCAGTTGCCGGTGGGCTAGATGTGTGAATGAGTGCAAATTATAAAGTTTTGAGCTCAGGTGTGGCTTCGCAGCTTAACTCTGTCATGTTTGGCGCTCTGTTTCGGTCGCTGGTTCACATCTGGCCGAAGCCAAGAGTTTCTGCTATCGGTTCTCCTTTATATAGTTTCTGTGTAGGTTGTCAAATACAACAAAACACTTAGCAATAATAAAACCTTAACCTGTTAATTAACATTTCAAAGAAATGCCAGAAGGAATGTTTATTTTTGATGCTTCTATGAAATATACGACAACTGAAGGCATCAGCCCACCAATTCCCAAAGGTCTCGCCTGAACCTCAACAGTGGTAGATTCAATGTTCCTCCTGACTATAATCTACTGAAAAGATGTGGTCATAACTGCGGACTTTTAATAACAATGAAGAACTCGTAATTGTCAAAAGTTATAAAGTCGCCCCGGTGAAGTTTATAGAGCGAAGTAATAGCCGGAAAAGTGATGACCGGTAATCTGGGTCTGGGGAAGAGACCGTAAAACAAGTTCAAATCGTGCTGCCCAGTTTATACGCCGAATTATGTTTGTTGAATGTATCAGATGATTTTGCCAGTACCGCTAGCAGAATGAGGAGGAATAGTTGGTTACCGCATTGATAAGGTATATGTACACAGATTGAATACTGCTATAAAAATTCTGATTGCTTCTGGATCCAGTTGCACTGAATAGGCCAGTTCCTGGAATGATTTTACCCTTTGTTAATTGCGTCAACAAAAGATTTAAAAGCTTATGCGAAAACAGAGTGTGCTGGAATCGGTGATGTAGTCTATTCGGGCTTAGATTTACGATATGGAAGAAAGGGTTATTGAAACGCGTTCTGAACCCAGCTTGTTTGCTTCACGATGTGCATGAAGATTGACAGAGGCTATATAAAGTCAGAAAAAATAACAGAGATACAGAAGCAGAACGTTTGACAGCTGAGTATTAAGGCACGCTACAGCCATTCGTTTGTTGTCATCGCTCGTGACAGATCACAAATATATTCATTCTTCATGACTTAAACTATTCTAAACGACTTCCACAGTTTGCACCCAGCGGAAGGGACTTTGTGTTTATTTGCCTCAAACCTCATAAATTATACATTGTCAAATGCAGTGACTGCAGCCCACTTCAACAAACATTGTACTAATTTGTCATTTGTCAGGTGGTCATGTGATTGACTTACTAAGCTTCAGCTGTGCTACTTGTTGCCACAAATAAACCATAAATTATTTTGGCGTTTTAAATCTGAAAAACCTCGACAGGTCCTCACAATCTTTCGAGCCGCTAAATTGCAATAACATAAAAGGCCACCATTGATAACAGTGCTTACAAAGCTACTCTCCCTTTTTATAAAAGACACATATATCGAAATGAAAAGTGGCGTTTACAATCATGCACTGGTTGCAATGTTCGTCGCTTAACTGAACAGTATTCAGTTGGGAAATTGTTTCGGTCTGAACGTCTGTCCGTTGTGTTTCATGTCCATAATCAGCAATGTTTCTTCTCCTACGTCGAGTGAACCATGGCTGTTTTAGTTTTTATAGCCAAAACCGTCGTTGTAAGCATTGTCTGACTCCACTCGTGTAAGAAGGAAAACAATCAAGTTTTTTGAGAGAATATGTGCGATGCACATGTATCAGTGTATTCTTCAGTCACAAACCGACTGTCCGGTCTTGGACTTAACTTCCACCAAAACTCAGCCCTAACAGAATTGTGAAGAAATCATACTCTCCACGTACAGTGCTTTCATATCTCCTAAATGTTGTCACATGCAGCCAATGGAGAGCTTTCATAGTAGTGAGGCTCAATCCGCTGTTTCCCACTGAAGTGTGCCGGTTGGAAAGTGTATCCGAACGCTAAGGTTGCAACTTAATGTGGATGACACTCACTTGGAAAAAGCTAAAATTCCCGCGCTTTAATAGGCTATACTACACCAATGCAAATAACAGCATCAAATTTACAGAACGCATAAACAAGCTAATTGTGGCGGTAGCCTTAAGCACATGAATGCTCGGGTGGTGGCTAAAATGGTGCTGCATTATTCAATGGTGGCGAACGGTTTAGTTATTCTGGTCATTCATATTGATCCATAGTAAATGCAATTTGTGCACACTGACAGACTCAGTGCCCACATGTTGTTTATACACCTTTTTCTGCGACTAGATTAGACAAGTGACAAAGAGCGTTTGCAACTTGGTAGAAGGTAATTTATGTGAACTTGCCTGCTGCAAAGACGCGGGTCGTCCTGTCACAGTATATTTGAGATCTTTCTACTAAATAGACTGCAAACACAGGGCTAGGGACAAGTTGTAATATTGGGCGTTTCAACCGACTTGGTTGACGTTTTTGTGATGTTGTAATGAGAGTCGCATTAATGTAGGAGCATAGGTGACAAATACCACACCTCTGAATTATACTTGCAGGCAAACAAAAGATCGCTGGTGCTGTTCAACGCTTTGAAATGTAGTAAAACATTATTCAGTATTTTCGAATTCGAACGGACCGTATTGTTAACAGAAAGCATAATTAACATTCATGTCTAAGTCTATCTTGATAAGTCCGTTGTTATCACGACCCAGCTCAAAGTTTACTAAATTGTACGAAAGCTTAGTCTCGCTGGAAGCCCTGATTTGATCAGACCCGGGTTAAGGTTGAATGCACGTGGTTGTCAACAAGGCCGTGCATAAACAATCAATTAAAAATAAAAACTTTTATCCAAACTGGTATTCTATTTTCGAAACAAAATATCTTTTCAGCGGTCTGATTCTGGCTCGAGCACGAAGGCTTCGCTTAACACTTGATACGCATGTGGATAAATCTTAGATGTAGAATTTAACCTCACAGTCCAATCAGATCTAACACGTTGACCGAGCTTTTCCTCCGAGCAGAGCGTCGCTTTCTCGAGTTCAAACTGATGAGATAAATGGCAACCGAAGGGTGAGGTTTTGTCTGCACTTGGGCTTTTTATCTTTTGCAATCAAATGAATGGAATTAGAAACAGTTTCAGGTCATTTGATCGTCGTTTGAGTCGACCAATCCGCTCTAGTTACTTACATGTTTGAAATTATCCTCTCAAGCAAAACTCTAAAATAAGTGTTACCACTGCACTTGTGTGTGGATTTATTTATCTAATTTCAAAGCCATAGGACAAAAATAACAGTCACCAGTCAACTTCAGATAATATACGCGGTTGGTTTAAAGAGTTTTCAGTAGATTATTTCATACATATATTCTGAGAAGTAAGAATGCATACAAAGTACAAAAAATCTTTGCAGTGGTTTTTGTGGTAGGGCACGGTTACTTTTCTGCAATTTGGCTATGCTATATGGTGCCTATTACACACACTATTACACCAAGAATGATTGTCTCTGGGGATAGTAACTCAGGTTTTCATTTACCGATTAGGAATTACATTCTAGTAACGGGTCAAAATGTCAGTCCCATATACTCGTTCACCATGTTATTACATAACATCACCCTGATACTTTGACAAATTAATCAAACCTTATAAGTCAAATAAGTATCAACAGATTTTTGAATACCATAACTTCCAGCCACACTTTTAGTTTATTCTGATGCTTGTCTTCTGTCTCGTACTCCGTACGTCAACCAGTTACTCACCGTTGGCATGTTTGTTGTTTCTCCGTCGAACAGTTTTAGGAACAGAACCGCAGTTTTAACATTCTGCAACACATTTATCCTCCCTAACCTCCACGCTCAGCTACAGATAAAGTAATGCTCCGAAATGTTTATTTCAACCGGAGTCCTGCGAGAACTAGTAAACGATACAGCCGAATAATTGGAATATATAAGTAAAATGAATAATATGATGATACTCAGTTTATGCAACGTATGTAACAAAGTTTTGGGTTGCTCCTCTGGTAATAAGATAGGGAAATGTAAATGTACTATGTGTATAGAAAAATGCCAAGATGCTAACCCTCGACGTCCTGGCAGCTGACACGTGAAAAGCAACAGGATATCTGTTCAAAGTAATTGTGTGGTAACTACTGTAGCAGACTCAGCTTTATACTGCTGAATAAATACTGTATAACTGGCAGATGAAACCAACCATAAACTTATTAATCATGGAGATAGTTATTTTTAACCAGAAAATGCACACAAACAAATCTAGGTTGCAGCAAAGAAAATGCAAATTTGCTACTGCGATATTTCATAATTAAAGGAAGAATGTTTTAGACGTATTTTCAACACTAAGGTTTATATGGTATATGTTGGGATGAAACGTAGCAAACGTTTGATCCTGACAGGCCTCCACGACACAAGTTGTCGCATCGGTGTCCTGCGACGAATAATTTTGACCACACTTTCATAACTTTGGATTTATTGGATTATGTAGTTGTCTTTCTATCTGATCAAACACCGCTTCAATTTTTGTTGTAGAACAACTTTTTTGTTATTTCATGGAATTTTAATTGTCGTTAATTAAAACGGTTCTTGAGTGCTTAGGAGAAAACGGCACTGCATCAACCGATAGTGTTTTCAAAGGTTACTAAATATTAGCATATCTGTAGGATCTGCTGGCAAGCGCAATCTCCTGTATTCTGATGTGTTAGCTGGCATGCACAACTCGAGTTGCTAAATTTGACTGTAAAATTTAAAGGATATATGGAAGTGATATGCAGTGCGGAAGGCTGAAATTGCCCAAGCAGGTGTGATGTTTCGTTGGGCCGTAGGCAAATAATGGCTGATGAGACGTTGACAAGTCGACCACTGCATGAGTGCAACTGAGGCAAATGCCAAGGTTAGAAGAGCGGAATGAATAGACGGAAGGCTAAAGGTACAGCAGTACAGCCAGAAAAGATACAAAGAACATTTTAGCGGGTGGCTGACCCCGGCAGTGTGGGATAGAATGTAAATTCATTCATCTGGAATTATACAGAGACAAGTTGTCAACAGACCCAAATTAGCTTATGCTCAGATTATGCCCCAAGTTTCAGCCGGAGACGGTATCTTGACAGACATTATTGTGACTTTCTAAACTGGACCCTCCCCACCCCAGTAAGAAAGTCATACGTCGGCTTAGAGCGTTCGACTTTTCTGGCGTGTCGACAAAGTTTTCTCGGCACGTGTTACGGTTCATGTAAGATCTCTTGAGGTGTGTTCAAGTTACTTACCGTTAATGCATAAAGGCTTGGCCTAGATTAAGCGTTTAGTCTGGCCAATAAATTGAGATTTTTTCGTGGTCGCTTAGTTAAAACTTATGCATGATTCAGGATGAAGCAGCGCCTTATGTGAGGCACGAATCAAACCATTTAAACTATTTAAACGCTGTATGTCCACAAAATTCCACATTTAAATAGACCACATCGTGCCTCTTTACTCTACAGTCTTATTGGGCTTCTGACTTTAACGAATGTATGTGATGCGTCATAATTAGTAAACTCGTACTACTCTGCAGCTGGTTAAAGTAAACGACAGTCACCTGTCATTAACTTGGCGATGCAGAACATGGATCCTTTTTCACTCACTCACTAAGTGATATACAGTCCACACCGTACCAAATTTTCATGTCGCAGGTATATAGGAAAAACTGACAGCTTTCAAGTTTTGGGTCCTTGAACAGGAATGAAATGAACAAGAGTGATTCGAGTTAGTAACCATGTGAAAATCGCTAGTAGAGTACTAACCATCAAACGTCCTACCACTGTCGTATATACTGAAAGAGCTCACTCTGATGTAAACCGTCTGCCAAAAATGCACAGAATTCTGCGTACAATAATTACGTACCTTCCCACTGGCGAATGATATTCACCTTGGTTGCAGATTTCAAGAAAACCTATGAGAGCCTTGTGAGAGGATTGAGTTTTACGAGTTGCTTTCTGTCACTCATGTTTCGACAAGAACGAAGTTGCCCACGTAGGGAACTTCTTTTCAAAGACCGCAGTAAGCTTTAGGAAATAGGTTCTAACGAAACTGTCGCTCATGCTTTGTGTAAAAGTCGTGAAATTTACAAAGACAAATTGTTACCGGCCTCCATCTTAGAGCCTGGTTGAACTCACGACCCTTTAAAATGCACATGTGACTACGGAACTTTTGCATTTGAAACCGTTCTCTCACACATAGACCAAGTCAACAGAAAACAACACCTTTGCAATCTGTTTCGGTACCGCCCTGAAAACTAAGTCTTGATTCTCCTAGTTGTCCTTATTATGTTCGCTTAACTACTACCTAATCGATGCAGTTTAAGAGTAATTGTTCTGAAAGTATCTGTAATTTGATTTTGATTGAAGTGCGTGATTTATGTTGGCGTTCATTGAAAGCGTCATAAGTTCATCTGTTTAACGCATGAGCTTTATACTTGTTGAATGGAAGGTAGCCATTTTTCTCAGATTTGTGACGCTAGAACGCGCAAAAGCTGACCGTTTCAATGCGAGTAGATTCACTGTAAACCTCAGAAGTGAGACTTCTTCATAAAGTCACCTGTATTGGTTAACTGTGAGACACTCGTAACAATAAATTTATATTAGTTTGTCAGTCACACGTTTGTTTCGGCACCTAACCAAGGTATTATTTTGGCCTACGCGACGAACCTACGCAGTGCGCTATGTGTGTCAACTGGGATGCCTGAATATATAGGCGAATGATTCAAATATAATGAGCTACCATTCAGCGAGTCAAATGGGACTGATGATCCACGAAACAGTCGCCTTACTTTTCTGGTTGAAATACAGTCAGATTTGTAGAAGTGGCGCATGCGGAGACAACACCACCTCTGTAAAAATTGATGCTTTTCCAGGGTGGACTAATTCTGATGATCATGTAGGTTACTATCGGCCGTATATTTGTCATACGGATTAAAGATCAGTGATTCACACACACTTTCCAGCCACAGATCGTAGTTGGATTGTTTCGGCTTACACTCAAACTTGAAACCAAATTTACATTCTGCAGTTCTGCTGTCGTACTCCAAATGTCGTTCGGCTGTCAAAACATTGTAGCTGTACCTAGGGTCTTTCAACAATTTTGCTTCGAATATACATATTCAAGAAATTAGTCATTTTTGGTTTTCGCAACATTGATAGCCATATACTATTGATGATCAGCATTTCCTTTACAGTTGTCTATGGCTATTGCCGTTTACTTCGTGGTTCGCATGTCGTGTCTCATGTTCAGTACATCGTTAATCGTACGTCTTTCAAATGATATCCGAGGTTGTTCTGGTTAGAATTTGGTGAAAGAAAATCGGTTACATGAGCACTGACCGTAAGATAATCCGGCTCACACACTGTTAGGAGTACCATTGAACAGAGCAATGCACTCGACAAACAGTCGTCGTGCACACCGTCGCTTTAATCGATCCAGCATTTCCGCTCATCAACACAACGCCTTGGTAGCCTAACGGTTTGTCAATTTACACGAACCGAATAATGAAGGCAATCGGATAACTTGATTGAACCTCGCGAGTAGGTGGTTTCTGTAGTTTATTTGGACGGTAGTGTAAAGAAGTGAGTATTGGCAGATCCAACAATTTAACCAAGATGTTAATCCACCATCTGCCTGCTGAAATTAGAAGGTCAGTTCCAATCCGACTAGTCCCACAGTTCATTTGCTCTTCAGCATTCTTATCTGGAGAGTACGCAAGCCAGAGCCATGAAATAGCGCACTTTTGTTGAATTTCCTAAGTATATTTTTCAGATTTTCAGATACGGAAAGAATGGAGGTACAGCGATTCCAGCGGACGATTTGGTAGAGTCATTCACTTACCCAATTCAGGTATAAGGTAAGTCTTAATGTAGCCCCAATGGTAAGCCTACCAACTGCAATTCCCATGAAGTCAGTTGCATTCAAGAATTAGTTTCCCGATACACAGCTGTGGGAAGAACAATACACTATTCTCTCTCTGTGCTTACCAAGGGACAATCAGGGTGTCTCCCAAGATAAGCAAACAACGAATCTCTATCAAAGGGAATATGCAGGCACAACCGACGCACAACTGTATTCATGCTTTGATTTAGAAGCCCTTCTTGTCAAGATGCACAACCTAGAGTCACCACGTTGTCACTGTGTGCAGATTATCACAACGGTATGCAACTAATTGTGAGCAGCTGTTTTAATCCACTCCAGTTATTCTAGATACCACACACAACCTCCACAAAAGACTATTATGTGTGTACTATGCTGATTAGAGAATCCGTTTCTGTCGTGGTTTGTGAGCGTTTTCCCGAATGTGGTCAACGCGAACCAAACGGACAAAATTAAGAAGTATGTGGGTGTATTCTTAATTCATGTGTGCCCATATGGACTAAAACCAATTCGCCGGCGAGTAGCCGGAGATTTTGGTTTTCATATGGATTAAACATGATGCGACCGGGCAATCTCATAATTACCCACAAGTGAAAGTGGTTGAGTGTCCACATATAATAATTCGGTCTTGCCTAATGTGAGGTCGGTGGCACAGTGGCCAACACGGTTACATCATGAAAGCATGGCCGGAGTTGTAGTCCCCATCATGTCAGTGATATGCACTACTGACAAGCTTTAACGAGTGCGAAACTCTGATCTAATGCTTCTTGCTGAAAGAGGCCGACTGGAAAGTCTACGGGAATGCGACAGCTGTGATCAATTGTGAATTGTGATCAGTCTATGTAAAAACAAGTCGGCAGAACTCGTAAACCATACACACCAATACGTACTTCTGAGCAGCCTATTCAACTTAAGACTCGACCTAGAAGAAATAGTAGAACAGGCAGTGAACCGTACAATATTTGAGCGCATTGACCATGCATCAGCTGGTTGTACCAAAGGGCGATCTCTGAAACTCATGAATTCATTTAACAGCGATCTTATCGTACTTGGCTGATACTCATGGGGCAGTGTGGATGGAATATTGAGGTATCTCTGTCGGCTGGTCATTTGTGTACCCGTAACTTATCGAGCATATCTGCCGAAAAATCATTGACCCTCGCCAGCGGGCTGTTTACGATTGCCGTCTTGTAAGTTGTACCAGAATTACGTTAGTGCGCCGTCAGTGGCTTGAGTGCAACCACTTGCGTGAAACAGCATTCGGTCCAAATCACCCGCAAGTTGTCATCTAAAGAAAACGAATTCGTTAACCGTTGCATGCTGTGACTCCTGACAGCGCAAAGTTACCTGAACAGCTTTTTCACTACCTTTGTTTGACCGAGTGTACAGCGTCGTGTTCGAAGTCAACTTTTGCAGTTGTAGACCACAAAGTTTCCACAAACTTGGCACATTTTGTTATTGATATGTTCTCCGAGCTTGGCATTTAGGTTGCCAACATTTCATCAACAGGCTAGGTGACATCATCAGTGCACTGATGTGCATGGTCAAAAATTATTCAGCTGGTGCGGATGTTAATCAACAAACACATAACACTATTGATACACTTTTGAGCAGTTCAAATTGGAATATTGTCCAAAATGTTCCCTCAACTGATCATGGGACCATAATTCATGGGCCAATACGGTTTAATGAGTCAGCGTCCACAGGCTTTCTGACGCTTGTGCAAGTTTTCTCGGTGCCGTGCTACTTAGCTCAATGTATTCTGTGAAACGTTCAATCTCGGTTGCCGAATCAATAATTTGGGAGACGTTCAACCAAATTTAAAGTAACACAACGTTACCAATAAGATTCACTACCCTAAGTGGCAACTGCGTCCGACGACTTTCTTCAAGAGTTTTATAACCAGAACGCCTACGCTTTAAAACCCTCTGGATATTATCCACATGTTTACCGATTTGCACTGAGGGTAACCCTTTTGAACTGGTGGAAACTACGGTAGTCAAAGAGTGTAGCAATGCTACTGACTGCTGAGAGTTTCTTTCAAGCAAATACCGTTAATAAAAGTTGAACTATTGTTCTGCTTTTCCTGTGTTATTAGTAAAACGAGAAACATACAGTGCTGCTTTGAGGGTTCGCGGAAGCAAATGTCGCTACGGTGACGTGGCTGGCTAGAGAGAGAAAGCCCAGCCGGAACGGACTACCTTATCAGCAGAGGATTAGTAATGGAATCAGACAGTCACTCAGGTGACAATTTGTATGCGAATAACAACTACAGCCTGTCCCCTATCTGGACGGTAACAAAACTGGAGTCGCAACATGTTCCCAGTTAGTATTATTTACATAATGGCTTGACGACCACTTTAGTAGTTGAGTCAACGTTGAATAAACTGAATGGTTATTTTACAGGCACTTGATCTCCCAATGTCATCAGTGATGTCGTTGAAGTCGGAACCGCGTCAGCTTTGTACAAACTCGGAATTAAAACTTACTATCAGTTAAGGATTGTCCGACTGACAGGCCATTGCAAAACATTAGTCAGCGCAATCATTACCACACTGTGTGGTGGCGACAACCTGAGATTTTGAACGACACGCTATTGGGTTTACCAACGTGCTGCATATCTTGAATTCAGAGGATGAAATCGGGCGGCCGTTTGAAGGCTGTTTTGCAATCTTGTCACAAATGATTGCTAGACCTCAACCCGCGAGAAAAAGAGAGCAAAGCAAGGTGGAAAGGTAGACTAATCCGTCTTTACTCGGAAACAAACGAATGTATATATATAGATGTATATATATTTGTATCCACACCATAAATCATTACATGCTATCTCCTTTTCGAAGCCAAACGCTGCATCCTGTATCTATGGAATTTTCACTGATTTTTACATCATTTTGCCAATATCACGTAACTTCTGCATCAGACTTCGTTGGACGATAAAAAATAGAAGCAATACGCTATTGAACACACCCTCCTACGAGCACCTGTTATTTCCTCCTAAAACGCCGGTGATTGGCAATCACCTGAAACATTCTACCGTTGGGTCGTGTTTCAGCTCCGTTGCCTCGCAGTATTAACCACCTTTGGGACACTTCGAATACTCTCTACTAACGCTGAAAGCCTCATGAACATCATTCACCTTTAATGAGTAGTTGACTCCATTTTTTATTTTCTGTCGAGATTTACTATAGGTCATTTTTCCCCTACACTTCAGTTGACAGAGAGGTTTGGAACACAAGAACATTCAAATTAATATCCTTATTGGAAAGGCATCGTATACAGTATATGTTGTCTGTTCAAGCTCGCTGAAGTTTATAAAACCACATTCTGGGGGCTGATGAATTGCTTTAACGATACGTCCATTTCACAATCATAACGGAAAAGCAGCAGTTGCAGTAACCAACTGTCTCGAAAGCCTTTTATCCCATAATGTAGTTGCCGACCAAAATTGTTCTCGTGAGCTGCCAAACTTTTTAAAAAATACGGCCAGTTGTTTTTCATCGAACGTGACCACTATATGGATATGATCGAATGTGTTGATCACCAGTTATCGGCTTACAAAACTGATGTTTGATTCATTGGTGGCAATCACTCAAATAAAACTGTTTGTTAGAAGACAAAGGTGATTTTGGCGAACAGTCTGTTTTCGGTTATTCATCATCCGGCCAATTACATAACATTTTATACCATCATGGTCGTCAAGCGAGAAAAAATCAAGAGCAATTAGTCACATAACTACATCAAACGGTTGCGAATTGAACAGTGTCAAGTTTATCTTATTTTTTCCGTGCAGGACGATTTGGTAACCATATTCTTATGGACATTTCTGCTTGGTTTACCATGTGGAGTGTTACACGTCTTTCCTCAAATGCGTCCGGTTTGATATAGAACAATATTTTACCAATTACTTCACACTGGAACACTCTACAGTCTATTTAAGTACATTGTGGGAGTGTCGTCTAAATAACCGGGTGAGCATTAAAAAAACTTACGAATGTATCTGTCTGATATTCTACCCAGGTTGAATGGAAATCTGACAGCCTAACTAAATTTTTATTTGCCCCGTAACTAACGAATGCCAGTGAATCAAGTAGGGTTTGTGTCCAGGTTCTTTGTTTTGAATTTCATCGCGTGAAGTGAGAAATTACGGCTGGTCTAGATGAAAATAAGTTAAGGAGTCATTTGTCAGACCGAAAATTGTATAACGCTAGGAGTTTTGCCAAACGCACAGCATGACTAGACTAATACAAGCAATAAAATTTTGAGAGTAAACAGACTGAGAATAGCATGACGTTATGAGCAAGTTTTTATACTCTACGTTTCAACCACCTCGGGTGGTTTTCCTCTGGAAGG
>QNGE01006136.1:0-34857 GCA_008508345.1 Paragonimus westermani | reverse complement strand
CATCAAGCAAATCTCAGCAATCTCTAAATAACGCAACAAACCCTGATCAAATCAACAACCACCATTGATTCAAGGTTAAAATGTTGGATATCTCATATTATTTTCTGAATGTCCCCAGCGTACAAAAATGTCTTCTACGGCGTGAACGCTATCTAGCTCTCAGACGACTAGTGAATTGGAAGGATGCGTTTGTTTTAAAACTTTTTAAATGTTCCAAGCTGTGGTGGTGGAAAAGCAGGAATATTTGCAGTAAATGAATGTCATTCTTTGAGATGATACAAAGTTTCTACCGAACACCCAAAATGACAACATAATACTGGTGGAGAAACGAAGTTGTCGTGAGTTGCAGATTTTACTTTTACACGGATATATAACTGCGAGAAAGTTCAACTATATTAAACTTTTAGATATTACGACTCCACAGTTATACGGTTTATCAATGATTCACAAACCGCAAACTTCTTTACGGCAAATCTTTGCAATGGCGGGTTCGCCTCACCACAAACTGGCCAAGTGGTTAGTGGATTTTTTACAGTCGGTTCGCGTACTCACTTCCCAATTCTGTCTGAAAGATGCGTTAGAGATGTGTAGAATTCTAGGTAATGCCGACTTAGAAGGAAACTTTATGTGCTCTATTGATGTAATCTCACTTTTCACGAAATGTGCCATTGAGGGAGACCGTCAACTTCATCTGTTACTTTGTACCGGCCCATAACATAAAGCTACATGTCCCACCTGACATCTTGGTGACCTTGCCATTATTGTGTACTGGAAATATCAAATTTCACTTCAAAACATGGGATTTAAACAAATAGACGGAGTTGCGATGGGTGGCCTTCTAGGACCGATTCTGGCTGAATATTTCATGTCTTTGATTGAGTTTCGCCTCGTGAACTCATTGCACGACATCCCGCCTTATCGACGATATGTCGATTCGCACAAGACAAGGAGACAGTAGGAAAACTATTGGATTTATTGAACTCCTTGCACTCAAATCTAACGTTATCTTCCGAGTTTGAAAAGGAAGACACGCTCGCCTTTCCGGACATTAACATCAGGCGACAAAATGACGGTACAGTGTGTCGATCGGTACATTGCAATTCTACCTGGAGGAGGACGATGTTTGAATTTCAACAGTTTCTCACCCATACAACACAAACGCTCGTTGGTTTGTTGTCTGTTTCACAGAGCGCGAATTATATGTACGGGTGATGCACTAGATACCGAGATGAACTTCATTCGTGACACCTTGGTCTGCAACGGTTATCCACCTGGTTTCTTGCTTTTCACAGTAGGCCGAAATTAATAAACCCACAAGAAACGTCTGTTCCAAACAAACCGGTGTACATGCAGTTACCGCACAAAGGAGATAGTAATATGTCGTTTCTAACGCGACGACTGATGCAGGCCATCCAAAGGACCTACAGTGCATCTACACTACCCTTGCTCAGCCGCATCAGATCAATAACCCTTTCTCACATTAAAACGCGGACGTCAGAACTGGCCACTTCACACTGTATCTACCAGCTCACCTGCAACTGCGATGAAGTTCACATTGGCAGAGCTGATCCATCTCTGAGCTTTAGAATGAAGGAAAACGTGCCCAAATATATCGAGGACTTTATTTGTGGTGTGGCTCGACGCGACCCTACCAAACAACGCCAGCTGGCTTCTTCGATCGCCAGACACCTGCTAGGGACTGGTCATGTGGTCGACCAGACAAACGCTTTCCGCGTGTTGATGCGTCCGCACAAGCCTGTCGTTCTTATGTCACTCGAAGCGCTGCTAGTCACGCGTAGCAAACCGATCATTTGTGCGCAAAAGCTGTTGACCTTGAATCCTCGTCTGCCGTAACGCGCAACCTAAACCAGTGAGCGCGCGCTGATTGAATTTGAGTTGTGTAACGAGGCGTGCTGTTGTGTTGTCGGTGACGTCTTAGCTTTCGTTTGTGTAAGTAGCGTGAATGGCTTACTGGGCCTTCGGTTCATGCTTGTCTGTATGGTTCCTCTTTTCAGGACTGTTGTTCGAACACCAACTTTGGAAGAACGCTGTCCCCTGGTGCGTTCACGTTGCCCGAAGGTTGGTCCGCGAAGTCACGGGCATTCAAAGTAGAGTCGGCTGGCCTGCATATTGCAGTTGTGTAACGGGGCGTGTTGCGATGGAACTTAACCACAGGGAGTGAAATCTGCCGTTGGACGGCGATAAGATGAGAAATCGCTGAACATTGGAGGATATTTCGGTGGCATCGCCCAGGAACGTGAAAGTCATCGAGTTCCATGACAGAGAGCATCAAGAGGGTTAAAAATATTTGTTTTAGTCGATCGTAAATCGATTTTTACTTCATTCGGCCCCGAGATCGAAATTAGCGATGGTAGGTGTTGTGATGGTATAGATGTAGTATCTTGTGAAAAAATTTCTCGCGTGTGATTAATATTTGACTGATGTTATATATTCCATTTTACGTTATGGATTATTTACAGGGCTTTAAAGATGTATCTGAGGGTCGTGAATTTACTAGCTTAAGGGAGTTCAAATGTTGCTTGAATAAGTATATGAAGGACCACAGTGTTCTGTACGTGCTTAGTTCAAGCAAGAAATTAGGCAGTGGACGCTTGAAGTATGACCATGTGAGTGTGATTGCCGTTGAGTTTACTTGGTGGATGGTGTTCTGCTGTATGAAACACAAGCCACGTAAGAGCGAAAACCGTGGAGTACGACCTGTTTAGTGAGTTCAGTTTACATACTTCCCATTGTACAGTTTCCGCGATACAGGCTACCAATCAAGCTTTGACGCGGTTAGGGAAATACCGGGTTGGTTGTTAGCTCTTTCACGTTGAAGCACAACCACGACCTAACTGTCTTGCTGTACGATGCGCATCCAAGGATTCGTCGGCTCACAGACAGTGAAGTGAACGACTCAAGAAATCTTTTCGAGTAAAACACGCCAACTACTGAGTTGGAGCAGTATGCTGCGGATGTTTGTGGCGAGTATATTACTACCATGGATATTTGTAACATCCGTCATCGGTTGAAACCGCCAGTGATAAGTGAGTGAGTTAGTGTGCAATTATGTAGCAGAAAATCTGCCACAAATTCTGAATCATATAGAGAAAAACGGCGTGTTGCGTGTCATCAGAGACGACAACACGTATGTTTCGCACGTAGAGAGCAAATTCAGTTATTCAGAGGGTTCCCTGATGTGGTAAAGGTCGGTGCCACTCATGGGACTAACCGCCACAAGTAGGTCCTCCATCACTCCACATTCGCCGCTGTATCCTGAAGCTGTATCTGATCCTCGTTAAAAACGGCATGGGCCATGGACAACCCGTGATGTACGCCTACGTACAAAGTGAGAAATACGCATCCCTGTGTCATTTGTTTGAAGCATTTCAGGGGGTTATGGGGAACACATACGTGTCAGAACTTTTGTGATGGATAAAATGGCGGCCCAAATGCGAGTAGCACGAGTGATCTTTGGGTGCGACATTATGTTATGTCACTTCCACGTTCTAGGTGCTGTGAGGAAACATTTAAATTAGTGTAATAAACCTTATAATCACCATTCAGACGACGTCCTTCAGGAGCCGATATTTGTTTCATCGCATGGCTACTTGCTATAACTCTGAAGAGTGAGTGATCACCTTCGTCTATTCGTTTTAAAGGTTCAACCGGGATGTTGCAGTAATACGGCGAACAGACCCCAGCTTTATGGACTACCTGTTGTGCAATTGGCTATATATGAAGCCAAAGCGGGCCATCCATGCAAAGTCGAATGATGTTCGCTTCGGAAATCGAACAAACAACCTCCTGGAGAATTCGAATTGGCGACTAAAGAAACGCACTCATTCCAGAGATCACTCAGTCACGGCCATTATTGAAACTTGGTCCCACAGAGAGTGGCTAATGCGGGAGTTTAAGATGCAGTGCACTTACGGTTGCGACCGGCGGGGGTGGTGAGCGTAGAAGTGTACGCTAAGAATATACTCTCCCGGCTGGCAACATTCGCCAGTCAGTTGTTTTTGAAGCATCTCAAGAGGCGTGCTCCCCTGCTGCACTTCAAACCGGTGGACGAGTTCAAGATAATTGTACTTTATGTAACATCCATTGGTAGTTTCGAGTAAGTCACGATGGCACGCAGTATACAATGGACATCAGTGGTGACACGTACGAGTGCAATTTCTATAAGTCCATGTGGTTACCATGTATTCATATGCTCTCCGTATTCAAAGAGCACTTCTGTCCAATCAGTACGTTGTTGTTAACTACGACCGCATTTGCTCTAGGCCGCTTCCCAATCCACCGACGATGGCTTGCTGAATACAATCTACCCAAAAGCAGTATGTTCCGCCGAGAGGTCACGGTCACCGGGAAAGGTGCATTTCAACTGGATTACAAAATGTTGCATCACGGGTTATCCAAGCTGCATGGTGTAAATCCCCGGACAATAATCCGCTTTTTTGAAGCTATCGTAGCTTTCACGATCCATTGAAACATCTAAGGCGGCCTCACCACACACATACTTCCCCCTTCTTCCGTCGTGGAATGCAAAACAGCCAAGGTGGAAGAAGAATGCTCACATAGGGGTGTCCTGTGGATATTGTGGTGACCCTGTTAATACGAACGGTTATCGGTGCGACAAGAACCAGTTATTCTTTCATGTGGAGTGCATGAATAATGCAGACATATCGCACTGACCCTTCTGCACAAGGCAGTTACAAACCCCCTTGCAAGGTAGGTTATGATATCATTAACTATTGCAGAGTTCAGACGGGCTATGGCCGGTCGGTTGCGAACAGTGCAACGGGTAGACAAAAGATATATTGACGACACGTAAAAACGACAAGAACGAGCGAGGAGCGACATGAAACGTTAGTACAGCAAACTCCAAACGAGCAGGCACCAGAGCAGAAACTTTCGAGTGCGCGAGTGACATGCCGGTAAACATACCTGTTCAAACAAACGTTTAAGCACATACAAAACGTGGGGAGGAGAAGGAGTACAAATGCTAATTCTAACTTCAACACAGTTAGCAATAAACAACTAGGATCGCTACACTATGCATATTCGGTTGCATCGACCTCGAACACGGTGCCAACTCCGACGTTGAAACGCAAACAGAAACCGTGTGCAGCTCCAATATTCGTTGATGATACCTCTGAAGATGAGTTTCGCGTTGTTCCCACATGCGAGCGGGTCCAAGTGAAAGTGCTGGCAAATGACTACACAGACGTCATTGGCAAAGTAAGTGGTACCCCACCTAACAGTTTACATACGGTTTAACTGTAGACCGGCATACACAGAAAAAGGAGGACTTCTACTGAAGTGGAACCGAAAGTGAGTAGTCTTCCTGATTTCTGACAGAATATTCTAGATAATGATAACATGTAAATATAATTAACGTATTCCGACACTTCGGTATCGTTTTAACGTCGTGACTATAGATTCGTGACGTTGTGACTATAGGGTGAACGTAGGCTGACCGTCGAACCGGTCACCCCGGATGGCTTCATGCCGTACAGTACTTCACTTCTCTTTAAGCATCCTTGCTTTTCTGAAGATACATGAAATTCCATCTCCTCGGTGGTCAGGTAACTGAACAAATTTACCGAATTTTTGTTACCTTAATGCCGAAGCAGCTTACGCCGATTACGGCGAGCAGTATCTACTCTAAGCAGATCACACCGGCTTTCGCCCACATTATGTTCAGAAGTCAACAGCCGCAGCCTTATCTGCTTACCCACGGCGCTTCTGAATTTCAGTGGTTTTCAGCCGCACGTGAGGATGATCATAAATACTCAAACTTATCAACCGTCGGCACCCATTTCAAGGAATATCGAAAGAAAAGGTTTAAAAAAGATGGTCTACAAGTAATACGGTGTATGTTCAATAATTATTGGTTGCCAATTCCTTTTTGTCTACCAGATCACTAAACTTCAATTGTCTCGTCAACATATTTCGTTATTAACTTAGCGCAAATCCTTGGCACCCTTGATAAAAATTTTTACACATTAAAACAAAAATATTCACACAGCACAAAAGGCATATTTCATACTTTCATAAACATTCCGTCCACAATTACTCACATGATATTCCAATCCAACATGATATCGGCAAACCAACCACAGCATTCACTTCCTGCTGATAAATTTCAGAGCTTGCTGCTGTGTTGTCGGTGCCGTTTTAGCTTTCGTTTTTTAAGTCGTGTGCATGGCTTACTGGGCCTCTGGCTTACGCTTTTCCATGTTGTTTCCCTTTACAGGATTTTTGTTGGACCACCTGTTCGGGAAGAACGCTGTTTTCCGGTTCCTCCGCATTGCCCCGAATTCGGTCCAAGAACAGCCTGAAGGGAAGCGGCTGGCCTGTATGTTACACTGCCTTGGTTCTGACAACGACAGACTAGTTTATATATTGACTCGATGTATGAAGNGGAAGCGGCTGGCCTGTATGTTACACTGCCTTGGTTCTGACAACGACAGACTAGTTTATATATTGACTCGATGTATGAAGGTAATTCGCTGAAATATGTTTTTAATTTCACCACTGTCATGTGTTAGCAACTGGGGAGGGATGTTTTATATGTCTGTAGCATTATTGTGATGCCTGTGAATGGTTGTTGATGGAGGTAGTCCAGTGAAATGTCTGATCACCCATTCTCAATCGCATACTTCATTAAAGATGTCACCTCCAGTCATCAGAGGTTAGCCGATATTTCCGCTGAAGAACTTCGCGTACACATGCGACGTTGGTTCAGGAATGTAAGCGCCAGAGCCAGTAGCCATATTAAACGTATTGTGAAGCATTCAAAACCCAAAGTGTAGACTTGAAGACTGTTTAACAGAGTAAGTGTTCTTGATTATGCCATTTTTGAAAATAAACAATACATCGAAAGTACAACCAATAATGGGTTGTACTGAGAAGATGGTAAATACTGTAACGTGCATACGACGCACGCCTGTGAGCGTGAGGTTGTTGTGAACCCTCATAAACAGTGCATTATGTTATTTCAGTAGGTCACAGATAGTCCGGGAATGCTTGCTTGTGTTGTCTAACTTTCATACACATTTGCTGTAGTGTGACTGCTGCCTTCCGTTCACTACATATTTCCCCTGCATTACACTGTGCAAGTTTTTCAAGTGTGCATCGAAAGGTGGTGCATTGGTTCCAACGTCAATGGGAAAACCTCGTGAACATATGTATAACAAATTGTGCATGTCTCTGATGTACTTTCGTAAAATTTACAATAAAATTTCCACGTTTGCAGGTGTTTTGCAATATAATTCTTGGGCAGTGTAAGTAATCCTCAAGCACCTAACGGAGATGGTTTTAAAGGGGGTCGAATTTTACAGACCGTTTTGAGAGGTTCGCTTCCCTAGTAGCATAGTGGAACACAGCCATTCCCTAAGCGATCTCTGAGCGTGCCAAAAGGGACACTCACCGAATTTCGTTGTGTTTAATTTCTGTGTATCAGTTCGCAGGCATATAGGTTAATAAAATTGATACACACCTTTCTTTCTATTCAAAAACGTGTCGGCAGACCTGCACCACTCATGTGGATTTTGTTTTATCGACACACTTCGTAATAATAGCGACCGCGCCGAAGGACTAATTCCAGCCATCTTGCTTAACTCGTTACGTGGAAAATAAGCACTAGGGAGGCTAAAGGCCCAAGGATTGGTCGCGTGCTAACGTTTACCGTTTGACTAAACTAGCGCGCCAGGAGCGTTCTGGAGGCAACTGTACGACACCCACGGCTATTGCTGCACGGGAGGAGCAACTGATTCCTCCAGTTCTGCAACACTTTCAGGATAAGCGACGGTTGTGATGTGAAGTTGAAAATCCAGCAGAACGTACACTGGCAACCACGTCTTCGATCCGGGAAAGTATCAAGGGAGATTATTTAAAGGAAGCAAGGTTCGCTGATTGTGGTATTCAGTCTTCCGCTTCGATGATCACTCAAGCAATGATGACGAGAAATATCTCCATGACACGGAATACAGGTACGTGACAATGTCATTCAATACTACTGCCATCATCATTTTAGACGACGATGTCGGCACGAACGAGAGGAAAAGGACACCCACAGGAGTTGTCCGTGCGATTGCTGTAGAGGCCCGTCTGTCTTTAAGAGCCGTCGGCATTATGCTCGGTCACTTGAAGGAAGTGTTGCCTTAGCTGCCGTTGGATGCACGTACTCTGTTGGGAACACCACGGGAGTGTGCATGTACATTCGTCGAGGGTGGAGAATACGTCCACTATGGTTTGACTGAATGCATAAGCCACGCCGTACGTGGGCGATGGACGGAAGACGTGAATGTTTCGCAACTTCACCTGTATTTTGGCGGTGCGACCCTTTTCAACAGTTCACGTTTATAACTGTGGCCCATCCTTGGAAGGTTGACACCACCTTCCACACCAGTGTTCGTCGTGGGACTATTCTGTGATCTTTCTAAACCTGTGAATGTCAAAGAGTATTTGGATAGCGTGATAGAAGACTTGTCGATTGTATTGAGGAATGGTTTGTTGCTGTTAACATACAACCGCCATGTGCAAGTCGTTTTGGATTATGTAGTGGGTGATGCACCAGCCAGAATATTTTTCGTCAGGTGAAAAACCACACTGGTTACCACTGTTGCGAAAAGTGTACTGCACCGGGAGTGTACGTGAACCGCAAAACGGTGTTCCCACCTAGTAATTACCGCTTACGAACAGACGACGAATTCAGGACCCGACGCAAGAAGAACACCGCGTTGGTCAGTCCCCTTTTGGAAGGGTACATGTGGACATGATAACATGTTCTTCGCTTGATTACATGCGCATGGTGCGCTTGGGAATGATGAAGCGGTTGATGAACTTATGGAGAGCAGGTCCAGCGGGAAGGAAAATCCGTCTGGGATCATCGCAGGTGATCCAGTTGAACAGTAGGTTGATGAGACTGGGAGGAGCCTTGACTTGTGAGTTCCCCGGGAAATGTCGATCAACTGTGGACTGCGACTGTTGGACGGCAACGGAATTTGCACTGTGATTCCAATGATGTACTGGCCAAAGTGATACAGATATGGCTGCAAAAATTGCGCCTAATATAATATATGGATATCTGTGTGCCTTTTACGTCGTTTCTCGTGAAATGGAACGATGCATCGTCGTTATTGTGCGAGATTAGACTTGCGTGCAACGCTACTGAGCTCAGTAGGAAAATAGAGAATGTGCAGCTTATGATAACATCGCTTAATGGGGCTGCGAGCATTTTTCCTCCCACCGTTCCCTGAGTGTTCCCAAACTGTCTATTTGGAAAACTCTGGGATCACTCGGGGCACGCTCACAGAACACTCAGAGAACGCTCATAGAACACTCAGAGAACGCTCAGGAAACGGTCGTGTTACTAGGGTCGCAAGATTTTTCCACAGCCCGCCGTGGCCCACGCGGGGCCCTAGTCTCATTGCCCGCCGTAGCTCGCACCATTTTGTCACTTGGGTTGGCTGCGGACGTAAGAGGAATACAAGACATTGACGATAGGTTTACACCTTGTTGAACAAATTAGGAGCGAAAATATTCAGGAATTTCAAAGTACTGAAAACTATCGTGCACATCTACGAAATCTTTATAGGCTCAATAGCTATCTAGAGCATTGTTCTTCTATGCAAAAATATCCAAGTCTCATATTGGTAGGTGAAATTTCCCGTGGCTGGAGAGGACGGTTATTTGCAACAGCAATGGGCGGGCTGCCGTTGATATAGACTAACATACCGCTCATTCTGACCCCGGAAGCCATGAGTTTGTTTGGTGACTTGCGCAGCAGTTCCTGCAGTTCCTTGTTGTGGCGTTGGGGTTCTGATATCCGTTTTCTAAACGGTTGTCTTTTGCAGCAGTTGCTTAGCTCTTCAGAAGAGAGAAGTGGCGGCCTGTAATAAACGAACCATGCAACTCTAGGAAATGAAACGTTTCTGAGATACAAAAAACGTGCATTACATAGGAAAATTTGCCCCCTTCACGGGACGTTGTTTTAAAGTGATAAAATCCTGTTGTACATGACCCAAAACGTACGCGAATTACTGCTAAATGTTGATCAGTTCACTTTTTTCAAAGGGGAATAAGTGAAGGATAAAAGTTTGTGTTCACGCCTACGGATGGTGACATTTTGCGGAACATGAGACATAATAATTAGAAAAGTGATCCAATCCTTCGTTTGCAAATCGGAACCTCCAAGTCTGTGGCATCTTTGGAAGCAAATTTGGAATCTAACCCAGCCCGCATTCCATAACGTCTTTTTTCTCCTACAAGTATGTGAGTAGGAGGAACAGTGATTCACGACATAACGGCTTCTCTAAGACCTTCGTAGCTAAGAGGCTGCGACAGTCTCGTGAAGCGTGATGGTTTCGACGAAGGCCAGACGCACTCTCAAGCGCGGCTAACGATGGACGTCTCACTAATGGTAGTACATTCAACGAAGTAATGCATCCAGAAGGGAAAGTTTGCTTTCTTTAGCGATTGCAACATGGGCCAGCAGTTTTCCTGTTGATTTTAGAAATGGGGTACAATGACTACCATTTTATTGAGTGCGGCGCGGGAATGATTACAAACTCAACATCACGACATACACATGCATTTGCAACTTACGTCGACTAAGGCGTTTAACAGTTGTGACAGTTGATAGTGACTTCGCGCGGAAGATATAAACGACGCAGGAAGAAAATGCGTGATTACAAGGCTTACAGACAGATAAAGAAGGCCATCAGTGAACGTCGTTTGGCTCGCGGTTATCAATTGAATGGGATCGTTTATGAACGATAGCACAGTCATCCGGTTGATTCATGAAAAGTATAAATTGGCCCTGGGCAGGAAATATTGGTGGTGGGTAGCGTAGAGATCAAGTGTTCGTACGCACGGTTGTGTAATTGTAGGTCCAGTGACTTCGACCCTTTCAGAAACCGCTCCACTTGAAACACGAAGGTCTCAAATGGAAACGACCAAAACATGTACAATGATCCGAGTTGTTCAAAGTCGTCAGACAAGTGTGATTAGAAGCAAACATCACATATAACTTCGTTGCCAGCGCACAAAAAAGCGGACCGACTAACGAATTTTAGTATGAGATAGCGGTAAGTTTGAAAGAAAACGATATATTTGAAAATTGGGACAGAACGTAAACAGATAAGAATGAGTTCAGAAAGTTTTCGTCACTGTCGGTTTGTGAACAATTTTCTTCAGAACAAGTGGTCCGAAATACAGAAGAAATTGTTTGCATTCGGTGATCTTCCACGTTTCAGATAAAACAACGGAAAAGCTTTTCCGGGGAAGTCTATCACGGGACTCTTGGATACAACGGAAAAGTTAATATTAACAACGTTCAGTATATTTGCCGAAAGCATAGAGACCCTATCTGTTAATTACTGACTGCGTTAAAGTTACGGTTAGCAACTGTACCCTTTCTCTTTTCCAAAATTTGTATGCGCTCAGATGTTTGTCTGAAAAAGTATGGCTACCGGCCTGTCACCCTCGCACTCGAACGTTCGGCTCCGGTGTCTGCTCGCTTGACGTTTTGCTGTACCAACGTTCCATTTCGCCCTTTGGTCGCTCTGGTTGATTTCACGTGTCAGCAATATAATTCTCGTCTACTCGTTACGCTGTTCGTAGCTAGCCGGCTGTAACCCGTTCGAACTCTACAAAAGTCAAACTTCACGAAAAATCTCGGAAGAACGCCAATTCCAAATAAAACGCTTTCCAACATCGAGGAGTACTAGGTGCATGGGGGCAAAGAGGTATTTGCAATCACATGTCAGTAGGCATCTCAGTAAAACTAGTTAAACTGATGTGAAGTTTATCGTCAAGTTGTCTTCGAAAACCAGTATGCCTCCTTCGTTCTTCCACACATACCAAGAAGGTCATTATTCTACTTTAATAGTACACACCTTTGTGCACGCACCAACCATAGCAGTGGTGGCCGTTGTGATCCTTGAAGCAACGAGCATGTGTGTGACAGATAATGGGTTGACGCGTCACAAAAACTGTTATTCCGAGCGCTTCTAAGTGACCCCCAACTGTCAGAATCTCTCTGGTCTCTGTGACAAATGTGCCAATATATACATCCGAAGGCTCCGAATGGCCATAGCCACAATGAAAGCTAATCACAAATGGATGGAAAACGAACGGCCAAATAGTATAGTCAAGTTCACGCCATATTTCAGTGCCAGAGTAATCAAAAAGAGGCAGTCAATCGGTGTTAACGGGCAAAATTGAGCAGTCACCGTCTCTGAGCTTGTATGTTTTGTGTACATTTTGAAGGTAGCTGTGGAGCCCATTGTGCACGTACGAGCCCTCGAGAAGCGTCTCTTTCGGGCACGTTCTTGTAGTGTTGCGTACACTTCTCGGATCTGAAGTCAAGTCAGGAACCAGCGCCTTCAATAAAATGATGAGAAGCTTCAGGTCAGTGCCCTTGAGAGGATTCGCCCAGATCGGGAACAACCTCACTGCGCCCGGAATAGATGAGACTGTTACCGTAGTATCCACATTTAAGTTTCATATATTGTCCACAGAACTCAGATAAACCTGGTAGATTGCACATCACTCAACAGATGGGATTAGACACATGTCCTCCACTACTTGGGATCATCGTCATTCTCAGTTTAAAGCAAACATCATAAAAGGGGCTAACAGGTTTTGCTACTGAAATACCTTCATTCTCCAGGGTGGCCAAGATAGTACTAGAGGAAACGCCAACAAAGTTGACGCCACATCCTAGACGTTCCCGACGTACTCCACGATACATGTTGGTACGACAATATTGCCTTCGCACGATACTCATGGTTTATCTAAAGTGTATTTATTACCAGAAAGCTCCAGGGAGTATGAAGGCTAACGAACCAAAAATAAACTGGTGCCTAACATACTCTGAACATATTATGCGAAAATTACAGTCATCATTTTAGTTTGTCAGCATGTCTTTACTGAATACTAAAAAGTGTTGTATCACGCCTGTAATAAAAAAAGATAGGGTATCAACTACTAGTATCCGTAAAATAACACGACAGTGATAACGTGAACACAAGTCGAAACAGGAGCACTTGAAAATACTATGTCCCAGAGCTATCGAACTTGTCCGGGTAGACAAAATTTATACCTAAATGACAACCACCTAACTTCAAGTCAGACATATCTATTGCAGTGAAAAATACCACTCTTGGGTCATTCATAAATATTACCCAACGATGAAATTAGTCCCACGAAAATGTTCCACTCACTGAAGTTTCTCATGTTCGGTTTGGTCAGTGGGGTGGAAGAGACTGGCATAGCCTGGCTTGCTCCTGACCAACTTGGCCAAGTCAGCCGCCCGTTTACTGCGTTGTTCATTGCGATAACCATTTGACTCAAATATTGCAACTAAAATTATCACTCAACAACAATGATGTCAGATGTTACTTAGAATTACGTATAGTAGCTACACTTGTTTTACCATTAATTACTTTACTCTTCTCTGCTGGTGAGAGCTGTAAGCGTAGGATATATCTTGTCCTCACAGGTGAACCACTCTTAAATAATTATATGTTGCGGTTTGTACTGCGCAGTCGTACACTTTCGTCCTAAGTTTTTGATAGGTCAAAATACTGACTCATTTTTTCACAGTTAAGCTGCTGTTGTGATGGTCAAGAAGGAGTTTCTCGAAAGATCAAATAACAACGCCAGCGTACCTTACTAAGCTATCGGTGACACAAAATAAACGAATACAACGGGATAGTTGCAAAGGATCTAGCAACCTACGGGAATCAGAAGATTTGTCTCACAGAAATTGCTCACAGGTGACAATCAGAATATTCTTAATTACCAGTATATATGGAAAGCAAGCATATCTCGGAGTTACCGTGAAATGCTGAAGCGCGTTCGAAAGTGACAAGATGTTCCCAGTACGACAGATCTAAAGAAAAGTCGGTGATATATCCGTGTGGTATCGTCAAGCCATCGAATAACAGAGAGAAGAGCAGACTGGAGTGCATAAATTTCATAATGTTGTTGCATTGTCACTTGAATCGATGTCAGCACCATGCAAAAGTGACGCAAAAACGTTGTTTTGCAGAAGTGAAGCATTGCTAGCGAAAAAATGAGAAAGTACTCCACATCGTTTCAATCGATCACTGTGCGGGTAACTCGAAATTTGGTTTAACATTCCTCGCTATCATTGTCTATTCATATTTTTGCGATCTTGGTGCCCAGTGCATCGACAAATTATACAAGATCATTATGGAATCGTTCGCTAACGATCCAAGTTCACACCGAGTTACGCGTNGGTTTTATTTTGTTGAATCAGTTTCAACGCTCTTCTAACGACCTATCTATTCCTCCATTATTCAAGGTCGTCCGACCTGGACATTTTCGAGCGTTGTTTAATGCACTCGAAGTTTCCACGCACTTCGCTTTCGACGCTCTTTTGAGTATCGCCGAGTGGGCTGTCGCCCACTTCTTTTCTCCCCTGGTTGCTGCCTTTGGTCTCAGATTAGGCTAGAACCAACTGCTTATCATATTTCCTAACATTACTGGAATTATACGGTTCGTTTCCAAACCCTGACGAGTCTTTTGTTCGACGTCTGATGGGACTACGTTTCGACTGCTCTTCAGGAAAGTGTTTCACGTTGTTAGTGGACGAGGGTTGACGGCATACCCGCTTGTCCATCACAAGTGCAGCGCCAAGTCCACAGCTTTTAGAAGCCAAGAGAGGCACTCATTTGAGTTACCCTGTTCAACGAACTGGAACCGTCTACGGCTGAGAAGAAACCAGTCTGCAGAAACCAACGCCGTGACACATGCGTCCTGTAACTGTGAGAATTCACAATCTTAAGATAAGTCCATCAAAACGCTCAACCAGTAATTGCATGTCATCGCTGGGAGTGGTGCTCAAAGTCTGATGGTTGGTAGCGTTTGAAAAACAGAAAACTCTGGAACTCAATTGGATGTTCTCAGAAAGTGGGCTATCGGCAGTATACTTTTCATCGGTCAGTCTGATTTAGTTGATGCCCGCCGACGAGGTTGGCCACAACATATAGGTACACAGACCGAAATGCCTTTATCATGGTCCAAAAATATACATATCGAACCTCGTCGACCTCATTGGAACATTTCGTGAGCACTTTCTAGGTAGGGTAATCTTCAAAATATCGAACGAGGTCTCAAATTTCGATCAGAAAAAACGAAGTTATTTCATTGGAAGACAACGGGTATCATCGTAATTAAATAATTGTTAGCAAAAGAGTGTGACGAGAACGCAAGGGCGCAAACTGCAAAAAGAGAAATGCTGAGGCATTGTCCTGTAATCGGTCCGTTTTGATCGTGGGAGCGAATGCGAACACTGGTAGCTCTGGAGAATGACGACTTCACGTGTGTTTTTCCCACTTTCAGTGCGTGTAGACTGAATTGTCAATAAAAATTAACTGCCCTTCTATCTGCCACGGAAAGTGGTCTATCGGCAGTAGGTTTTTCATTGGTCAGTCTAATTAAGCGCATGCCCACCGAAAAGGTTGGCTATAACACATGAGTACACACACCGAAACCTTAGCCAAAATGCCATTATCATGGTCAAAAAATATATATCAAACTTCATTGACCTCGTTGGAACACTTCGTGAGCATTTCCTAGGAAGAATAATCTTCAAACTTTCGAACGAGATCTCAAATGTCGATCAGAAAAACGAAGGTATTTCATTGATAGACAACAGGTATCGTCGTAATTAATTAATAGTGAGCAAAATAATGTAAACTGAAGTGTCAAGGAAAATTGACTGTCTTTTCATCATTCACGAGGCGTCACCTATATTGTGATATTCCAATGAACCAGACGAGCGACAAAACACACAACGTTCAACGTTCGCAATCGAAACACAATACTGTCTACCTTACACAAAAAGAGAAAAGTCACAAGACATTGAGGAAGGTGTATTCACACAACACAGATACTGAAGGTCTTCCTCACACCGTGTCCTTGTCCATATATATGGGGGACCCCACAATCCGGGAACAAACCACCAATGAGGAATGGCCCCATGTTCACTGACCGCTGACCTCAGCCTCCGGATATTATATGAAGGGAAAATTCAAGTCTAGGCAGAAAACTTCGAGCTTCATGGTCCTGAGATAATAGTGCTTGAGGTCTGCACAATTCGATAAAATAATTGATCTGTTACATCAATTTGGACTCCACAAGGTGATCGCTGGCCTGATGCTCAAGGTCGTGACAAAAACCGGCGGTCGGAGGATGAAGAGGTGTATTGGCGTAGAATTTGCCCATTATTCCATGTAGATAGTCCCGAAAAAATTTGCAGAAAATTTTTTCATGATGTGGGCGAGGTGGGAACGCATATACTTTCGCGAGGAATGCATGCACCTCTCGACCGGACGTCAATCTTCGCTCAAATTTCTAAGAATTTCGAGGAGCTCGCGATATGCACAACCACTGCAGAATTTTAAGAGTCCAGGCGGGGTGGGATGTTTTTTCGCACGGGATGTATCGGTGAGACGGGATAACGTGAAACTAACCATGTGAGCTATGACGAACAATGGAACATGTGACAATCTGACATAGCCTCCTATGGGACGTCAATAGCATTGTGTTGATTGATGAAATATATACCACATGCAAACAGCTGCTATTGAATAACGCGAAAGGAAATCGATTATAAGCTATTCCTAGTGTACGATTATTGCCGAATTTATATGTCAATTATCTTTGTACAGACGGTATATAGAATGAAAAGAATGTTTGACAACACCGAGAAGTTTTCGGGTGGTCCATCAGGGGAGGAAAAGGAAGAGTTGAGGCCCTGGGTTATTATGCAGTCATGAGACAAAAAGATTGAGTTTTTTAACGATTTTAGGATGTCCAGCTTTTGCATGGTGGTTTACAACTCAGACACACAAGCTACCAACAAGTATGGGGTAAGAGTGTGACAGGTTGTTTGGGTTGTTAATAGCAGGCATGTATATTAACACCCATACGTGTTGGCGATAGACATGTTATCATGTTCGCTGGCAAGTCTGAAAGTACAAGGTCTATCCTGAAAGCGGTAGTTTTTATCATTTAGAGAGGTGCATAACTTAACATCACGCAAAAACAGGGGGTTTCTCGTCAGATGTTGTTAGGTCCGTTTTCGAAGATAACGCCTCGAACAAGTAGAGCTTGAAAATAGACATGACGTTCGTCATTGCTAATAAAGTTTCTAAGTTTCGTTTGAATTGATGTATATTCTTACTGGATTTAATTGCATACGGGAGTGTGTTACAAATGTAGGAAAATTTTACTAGGAAAAAATTTGAACGCCATTTGAATGCCATAATAATAATAATGGTAAAGTTATCAACCCGTTTGTGAGAAACGCGCTCAGATAAGCGTGATCAGTACACACTAAAGTGAACCACACAACGTACACATAATTGTTAATTGTACAATACACCGATTATAGAAATAGAGTAATAAAACGGACAAAATAATAAAGGAAAACTTCAGTTTATGAAGAGGCAGGGGACCCACTTGCTTCTGAAACAATATTTCTCTAGATTTTGAATGTTCGATAAAAATGTTGAGTTGTTGCACTAATTGTTGCTTCACAAGGTTAACGTTGGCCTTATGTTCAAGGTCATGCCAGAAAAAGGATTTTTCAGGATGGAGAAAATGAACAGTCGAAGAATTTCGCCATTAGTTGCTATAGATGGCTTCGGAAAAATATGTAGAAACTTTTGGGAAGATGAAGGAAGATAGGTGGGTCCAAATTTTTCCGGAGAAATGGACGATCTTCTGGACTGGACTCCGTTATTTCCTCGATTCGACCTAATTACACGAATTGTCCAACCAGTACGGGATTTTGGTTTTTCGGACGTCATGGAATGTTGCCTCGCTTTAGAATTTATCGTGGAATCAAGAATGGAAGGCAAAATTACGTGATAAGCAGAAGAACGTAAAACGGTCATGCGAAGTATGATGAATAATAGAATGTGACATTTGCTGGCTAAGTCTTTTTTTATACAGAATCTACCATTTTGTGCTAGTCAATAAAATATATACTTTCAACGAATAATTGTTGTCGTATAACGCGAAAAGTGATCGATTCACAGATTATCCTAACACATGACTACAGCCGAATTCCGATGTCGATTTAGTATGTACGGCCGTTATGTAGCGCAATGTAGCGAACAGCTGCTATCGAATAACACGAGAAGACATCGATTATAAGCTTTCACTGGTATACGATTACTGCCGGATTTAAATGTCGATTATTTCTGTGCAGCCGGTATATAGAATGAGACCAATGTTTGACAACACCGGGAGGTTGCCTGGTGGTCTCTCATGGGGAACAAGGAAGGGTTATGACTTAACGCAGTTGTTCACGGGATTTAAGAGTAGCCAAGGGAATTATTTTTTCTCAGGTTATACTCCGGCCTGTGTTGTGAGTTAGTTGCGAGGCTGACGGTGAATTTATTGCCATAGACTAGATTATAAATGAGTGCAAGGTTAAGCTGGAATTCTGTCAAAAATTATCGCATACTCTTTATTTGTCATGGTAAGTATGATCATCTCTATCATCTCTATCTTCCAATCAACCGCATATCAGTCTGCTCGATAATGTTTGGAAGGATGATAAATTTGCACATGATCGAGTTCCTACGGTTATAGAACCTAATAGTCCTTCCAGGACACGGCTTCCTTAGCGAGCACTGTTGTATGACATGTCGGCTGGAATTCGCGATCCGTATATCGACGTCAGTCGACGCAGGAAATGCGGTAATCTTTATATTCTTAGACACGCAAGAAGCTTTTCATGGTGTACTCCACAAGCGCTTCTTGGTCATAATAGCGTCTTTTGGTGAACAAGATCTCTTGTGGAGCTGGCTTTCGCCGCACCTTGGAGGCCGCATTCAAACAGTCAAAATGGGAGAGCACTGATCCACACCAAGCTAGTGACTAGTGGAGTGATACAAGGAAGCCTTCTGGGATCGTTGTTTTTAAGTATACATGAATGAAGTATGCGATATTATTAAACATAGCAAACCCTTTCTGGTTGCTGACGATATCAAAATGGTTCACATTTCTCGCTGACCCAGTAACATCGCATTTTATCCACAAAATATACGACAATACCCAGCGTTCTCGCAGTTGTAGTGCAGAACACAGCTAATGACGTTCTCAGCGAACCAACCGAACACAGTTACTTAAGGTTGTAAATTACCCAGTGGTTCTCTTACCAGACGGTTTAAATGATAATAATATATTTCTCAACGCATATGTGAGAAGCACGCTGGTTTATGCGTGATCACTGCAGACATATACGAACGACAAAAAACAGATAAGTGAACAGTAGCACAAACGTGAAGCCTACCGCCAAGGAAGACGTGGTCAAAAGGCAAATGACTGGTTTATGAAACTGACGCACGCCACAGAGAAGGAGATAGTTCGCTTGCTTCACAGATTTAGTCTCAAAAAATTGGATGTTACGCTAATTTACATTTTACAAGGCTGCGGGATAGGCAATTTTTTAAATAGTTCAGGGTCACTCCTGGAAGAAGGCCTAAATACATCTTTAGAGGGTTTCACCATTAGGGGATGAAATTGGTGTCCGGAAAATGTCAATATAGGTCGGCTTTGACGAGGCATGGCAGAAAATCCCAAAATCCAGTGAACGAATGGGCAGATTCCGACGCAGGATTTCTTCGATTGCTCGAAAACGCCGGAAAGTTAAACATCTCGCGAACCACTGAGCTAAGACGAAGTTCCGTGGATCCATCTGTCCTAGAAAAATTTCCTCGCTCAATGGATATTTATGGGAATCGGGAAGGAGAATGTAATTTCACACGTTAGATGAGAAAATTTGGGGTTATAACCGCGCGGGTAACTCGAAATTTGGTTTAAATTCCTCGCAGTCATTTTCTATTCATATGTTTGATATCTTGGTGCCGAGTGCGTCAAAAAACTATACACGATCGTTGCTATTTTTTGTCGAGAATTGAGTTATTCGTGTTCGATATTATCTGTATTATTCTCTAGAATTGCGTTTCCTTTTGGTGCCCAGTGCATCAAAAAACAGTTGTACACGATCATTGCTATTCGTTGAAGAATAGCATAAATCACTGTGTATTAGCTTATTTGTGTTTGATAGTATCCGTATTATTTTCTAGCCTTGTGTTTCCTTTCCATTAACAACTGTCATATTTACTCACCGACTATAACACAGTGACACGCGCAAGATCCAGCAGCATCGGTGGATCGGAGGTATCAAGTTCTTGTGGTCGTTTCGGCTGCCACATGACTGTTCAGAACGGTATGCAATGCCAGACGTGCCTACACTGGTACCACTTTAAGTGTACTGGTTTCAAGGAGGACCAGTGCGCCTTGCTCACTTTTTCAAAAGGATCATTTATCTGTATGAGCTGTCTCTTCCGAGATAGCCGCACCCCACTGAAGGCCACGTTAGATCCTCTGCTCGCCACCCTGAGCAAGCAGAAGTCAGACGCCTGCAAGTGTGGCTACAAGGCGTCTAAAGATGTACGCGCACAGATAGCTACGGTAGAAAAAGCCCTGAATGATACTCAGAGAGCTTTATCTGACATGAAGTCAGAACTTAGCTCGTTGAATGAGTACATTGCCCTGTCCCTTTCAGGCGCTGCAGCTGCTCGCAAGGCAATGGCTTTGTCCACTGCTCAGATTGAGGAAGTCGCGACGAGCTGAAAGTATAGAGCACTCCGAGAGAAGATGCTTGTTTTGTGAGGACGATTTTCGACTACACTTTCTCCTGGGGAACAAGCCAGAGCAGTGCTGAACGCTTGTTTCCCTCCAGAGTCTATAAAAATGGTTTCCGCCAGCAGACTTTGCTCCAAAGCTACCAAGAAGTCACTGGGACTTCTTGTGACGTTATATGCATAGATTAGCACGGAGGAAGTACTCGAAAAAGCGGTTGAACTAAAGAAGACGCAGGTTAACCTCAGGGGAGTTTCTCTAGATCGCTCACTGCAGGAGCGGCAGAAGCGCTCTCAGCTTGCAGGAACAAGGTTATGCATCAAGGCTGACCCCAATCTCCAAGATCCTTATTCCTGCTGTCAAGAGGGGACCGGTGTCTTCGGATGAACCACCCCAAGCACACACTCCAGAGGCCACTGCCCATATCTCATTGGAAAATCAAGCGCCTGTGGATATGCAGGGTGTCAGTAGGACAGATCCCAAAGGTGTTAGGGGTCATCACTCTTCTAGACCCCCAATCATCTTACGATAAAAACAGCCGTTAAAAATGTTTTATTCCTAAGCTTCACAGCCCAGTGAGTCTGCTGGGACCCCTCTGCATCACAAACGGCCCAAACATGTTTTAGTCCGGCGGCTCTATCCCCGGTTGCATCGGGGCCATTTCGTCCTATACTCTCTTCTCATCTACAACTTTATCCAAATTTTCGAGGATACAAAACTGCAAATCACCCTCAAAAAGCTCTGAAAGCAGTAGCGGTCCGAAAGTCATCGACCTTGGGCCAATAGAAGCGGAAGAAGCGTCCCGCAGGGACGCTCACTTATGCCCGGGCTGTGATGAAACGGCTACCACCCCTCAAGAGGGCTCACAGAACTACGCCGCCAGTTACACAACCCCCCTCACTACTGAAGCTACTTTCCCAAGCTTTCCCTCGTGCACTTCTGTCTCTTTCTGATTCCAGCCGAACGAAGAAGTAGCCTTAAAGTGCGTGTACACCAACTGTCTGAGCCTTCTGAACAAACTACCAGAAATCAGACAGCCGGTCCACGACACTAGCCCTCACATTCTTGCGTTACCAGAGACCTGGCTTTCTGCGGATATCAGTGGTAATGAACTGCATGTCCCTGGTTACTCTTTATAACGGACGGACTCCGCTCGTAGACGCATGGGAGGCTGCGCCGTTTTCCTAAGCCAGAAGCTCCCAGTGCCAGCTGTCGTAGGGGAATTTACATTTCCAGAGAAATGCGACACGCTCTGGATCAAACTCCAACTTCGCAAACGTGACACGCTTCTTGCCGTTCTCCGTCATGCAGTGCATCCGCCGACGAAGCCATCCTTGCTACCTTAGACAGACTCACGTCTGCCCAGCGTTTCTCCCATCTTCTTATTATGGGTGAGTTCAACGCACTCAAACTCAACTCTATGGTGGTTTCTCATGAGGACTGTGGCTGAGGGTTCTCGAAACCCTTGGCAATGTTGATCCATGAGAAAGCCTGCACACGGCATGTCGATCTACCTACAAGGCACCGTCCAGGACAGACACCATCCTTGCTCGATCTGGTCATTACAACCGAAGCTCACCTGGTAGATAGGGTGGTCATCAAACCACCGCTAGGGCATAGTGACAACATGCTACTAAACTTTGACTTTATCTGTTACTGGCACCAAAACGCTCTAACAAATACTTCATTCCGAAACTTCCAGAAAGCAGACTTTAACGCACTAAGGACGTTCTTAAGCACACTCAGCCTCACATCCGACTCAGTGAACTTGAACTACCTTTCCTTTAAAGCTGCCACTCACGAAGCCGATGAGGCATTTGCTCCTCGAAAACCATGGAAGTTCTGCTCTCATGCGGAACATACGCCGCCTTCTTGAATTACGNCGCTTCCGCGTAACATACGCCACCTTCTTGAAGTACGTTCTCGCCTATTCTCTAAGCAGAAGCTGACGCGTAGGTCAGAGGATCTAGAGGCTTTTCGCTCTGTACGAACCAGGTGCAAGCGGGAAATCCGGCAACACACCCAACAGATACAGTCGAAAATCTTACAAGTAGCTCACGTGAATAAGAATTTTCTTTTCAAGTATATACGACACCTGAGAAAAACTAAGCCCTCAGCGCTTTCTCTGCGGCCTCCCGACGGGGAAGCCTCCTCCAACCCCCAAGTGGTTACCGAGGTGTTCAGAGAATACCACTCACCAGTCTACAATGTGGATCTGCCAAACTGGCATCCAACTCTCTTGCGGAGACACTTCCAACATCCCATCTTGACAGCTGACTTTTCTGTGTCCGACGTTCAGGACCTCTTGCTTGAGATCAATCCTTATAGTGCCATGGGACCAAACGCGATCCAACCTGGATCCTCAATGAAGCGGCCGGACAGGCACTCTTCCGGAGGCATGGAAAGAGGCCGCTGTCTCACATATACTCAAAACAGGCGATCATCACCCTCCTGCTAGTTATCAGCCGAACAACCTTAGCAGCATCTCATGCAAGATAATGGAAAGACTGTTAAAACGCACTATCTTTAAGCATTTCTCCTCGAATAACCTTCCCTCTTAGACCCGGCATGGCTTTCTCTCCGATCGGTCGTGCATAACTAATATGTTAATCTTCATGGATATCCTAACGGAGGCCAAAGACAATGGTCATATCTCGGATGCTGTCTTCTTCGACTTTGCCAAAGCCTTCAACCGTGTCCCACACGGTCCTCTGTTGCACAAACTAGAAGCCTATGAGATCCAATGAGGAGCTCTCCGCTGGATAATCTCCTTTCTTGGTAACAGGACTTTCAGAGCAAAAACCGGTTCAGGCCTTTCGTCTCCATCCCCAGTCTCTGTGGGAGTCCCTCAAGGATCGGTACTTGGTCCATTGTTGTTTCTGATCCACATCAATGGTCTCCCCGAGTTGATCTCCAGCAACACCCTCCCTTATGCCGACGACTTAAAAATCTGGAATGCCTGTGACCCCAATGCATTGCAGATTGACCATGATCCTATTTAGTGCTGGTCAGATGATTGGAGTCTCCCTCTAAACGACAGTAAGTGCACGCACATGTCACTCGGAGGAGACTCCGGGAACCTAATCGTGATACACGGTGCACAAAGTGTAGTAGATATCACGAAAGTAGACCTCAAAAAAGGCCTAGGGATCTGGCTATCGTCTGGTTCGTCCTTCTCTCATCATCACCAGCTGGCCACCAAAAGGGGTCTCATGACTCCCGAGATGATCAAACGAACCTTCCCCCGGATTGACGAGCGCGCCGTTCACACGCTTTACAGAGTCTACATAAGACCATTGCTCGAGTATGCCAATCAAGTCGTCTACACCGGTTTGAAGAAGGACATACTCGCCATTGAATGTGTTCAGCGAGTAGCCACCAAAATGGTCACTGGCTTATGGCATCTCCCCTGCGAGTCTCGTCTTGAAATTCTCGATCTTCATCCACTTGAGTTTCGTAGACTCCGCGGCGACTTAATTCTTACACACTCTCTCTTTAACACAGGACTCGTGCAACAATTCTTCACCCTAGTAAGTGATAACACTCGAAGAGGCCACGACAAGAAGCTCTATGAGATTCGACCTCGGACCTTCCTAAGACAACAGTTCTTCTCTTATAGGGTCATCAAATACTGGAACGACCTATCACTAGAGATTGTTAGCTACTCTTCTACGGACCGTCTCAAAGTGTTATTGGATTCTCACCCACTTAATAAACCGTTAACTTAATAATTTATCCTGTTCTGCTAGGTTATCACTTTGCTCTGTTCTTGGTACTTTCTGTAACCCTCAAGAGCGGTGCTACACTCTGTTTTCAATGACTGCCTTTCAGGTCAACCGAAAACCGCAGGACATCGAAACGAGCAAACTGACTGGATCCGGGTAGATTGGACCCCCAGCCTCGAACCCGTGTACAAACCGCTGAAATCGCTGAAATCGCTCACTATGACAGACAATATGAATGCGGGAGTTTTTGACAGAGAACTCACATATTATTATATTTGCCATGACTATTAGAATATAAGACCCAGTTTTCTGTTCGTTGTGGCATTTTGTTGTGCACTCGGGGTTTAATCGGGCCAGCTGAGAATGGAGAACGAAGGAATGCTGATACGGACACCTCCCCCAGAGGTTTAGGAATACGGTATTCATTCTCCTTCAATTTCTCTGAACAAGTGTTTTCAGGCAGCAAGAACTAGATGAAAAATAGGCGGTACCAAATAGACGTTCAGTTAACCGGCTGCAAGGCTGGCGTTTTCAAAACGTGTGCCTTGCCTCACCTTGAGTATTATACACTCATTTACTGTCATCTTGTCCTAGAAAACCTTCAACGATCAATTACCAAAAGCTCACTAGGGTATTCTCCTTCGTTCACCTAAAGACCTGGTTGAGCAGACTGAATGTGAATGTCACTTCCTTTTGAACTCATACTTTTGGACGGCAACGCAACAGCGCTTACCGCCTACTTGCAACACAACTTCTCATATGGTCTGAGAGTTAAGGGATACACACTGTAAAACCTGCTATCTCGGAAAAAGATACGCGTAAACTTCTTTGTTGTGAAGTATTCCTATAATTTGAATGAACTTCTGAGTGAAGTCAGAGTCGGTTAGAACATTCAGGGTTTCAAAAACTGTTTGGAAAGCTATCTTACGCTATCGAACACAATGTCTGTCTCCGAACTCCGTGAATACACTAATGACCTTTCTGAGTGTAGTCCGGGAAACATTTAGCTGTTCACGGCGTATAACGAAGAAAACGGTCCCCGCTCTCTAACTCCCCTCAAAAACAGCTTGCCTGAAACGGTTTGTTGTATCAGTTGGCGCTTGATCTACTTCATGCCCATTAAACCGATTGCAACTCAACAATATTTTATGGCACGCATTACCATGATTGCTGGAAGATATACAAAACTGGCACTTATTAATGAATCCAGCAAAATGACGCTATATGAACCACAGTCGGGACACGCACATTTCATGGCGCCCTCCAAATCGTCGACTCCCTATTCCGGTTGCCAAGATACATCCCGAGCCGACCGCGAAATACCATAACAACTAGCTAAGAAGGTTATATATTTTAATAACAACAGTGAGAATAATGATATGATAATATTATTCGTATATTTCCCTAAGCATTTGTCAGAAACACGCTAAGGAGAGCGTGATCAACATACAGATTTTTGAGCATATACACANGTTAAGGGATACACACTGTAAAACCTGCTATCTCGGAAAAAGATACGCGTAAACTTCTTTGTTGTGAAGTATTCCTATAATTTGAATGAACTTCTGAGTGAAGTCAGAGTCGGTTAGAACATTCAGGGTTTCAAAAACTGTTTGGAAAGCTATCTTACGCTATCGAACACAATGTCTGTCTCCGAACTCCGTGAATACACTAATGACCTTTCTGAGTGTAGTCCGGGAAACATTTAGCTGTTCACGGCGTATAACGAAGAAAACGGTCCCCGCTCTCTAACTCCCCTCAAAAACAGCTTGCCTGAAACGGTTTGTTGTATCAGTTGGCGCTTGATCTACTTCATGCCCATTAAACCGATTGCAACTCAACAATATTTTATGGCACGCATTACCATGATGGCTGGAAGATATACAAAACTGGCACTTATTAATGAATCCAGCAAAATGACGCTATATGAACCACAGTCGGGACACGCACATTTCATGGCGCCCTCCAAATCGTCGACTCCCTATTCCGGTTGCCAAGATACATCCCGAGCCGACCGCGAAATACCATAACAACTAGCTAAGAAGGTTATATATTTTAATAACAACAGTGAGAATAATGATATGATAATATTATTCGTATATTTCCCTAAGCATTTGTCAGAAACACGCTAAGGAGAGCGTGATCAACATACAGATTTTTGAGCATATACACATTTGAACACCAAATTCAGCAGTTGTACAATGGGTCGGCTATGTGAATAAAGCAACAAAAGGCACTATATGAGGGGAAAATTCGAGTTTAGACAGAATTCATTGAGCTACATAGTTCTGAGACGATAGTACTTGGGATCTGCAAAATTCGATGAAATGGTTGATTTGTTACATCAATTAAGACTCCACGTAGTGATTGTAACATGCAACCAGAAGTGTAGACGGAGATTATGAGCGAAGATGTATTACGCAACACGCGGCAATACTAGAATATCGGAAAGGATAAGGGTACAAAAGTACAAAGGAGCTAAGTTTAAATACAAGTGTCCTGCTTGTCTGTCTGACTGCTCGTTGGTTCAAGATCCTTGTGTACAAAGTTGACGTAGCGGTCTGAAAGGTGAACGAAACAACCGTGTAACGATTACCACTTAAATTCGATCCGTGCGCGCTAACTAGTTTTTGTCACGTGTTACAGTGATCACTGGCCTATTGCTCAAGGTCGTGTCAACAAAGGGGTGCTTTGAGGATGGAGAGGATGTAGTAGTGAAGAGTTTGATCATTATTCCATGTAGATAGTCCTGGGAAAATGTGTAGAAAATTTTTCTATGATGGGGGAGAGGTGGGGACGCACATACTTCTGCGCGGAACGCATGGACCTCTCGACCGGACGTCATTCTTCGCTCAAATTCCAAATAATTTTGAGGAGATTGCAATATGCTCAACCATTGCGGAATTTTGAGCGTCCGGGTGGGGTGGGATGTTTTCTCGCGCATGATATATTAATGAAACCAAGATTGGAGAGCGGAATCATGCGATAAACGGGAAAACGTAAAACTGACTATTCCATTGAGCAAAACGTTGAGGGTCCCACACGAGCTTCTCGTGGGTGACGGGTGGGCAAATGGCGGACAGTTAGACTGGGGCTCCGCATGAGCCCCGCACGGGTCAGGGAAAAACTTGGGAGCAAAGCATTCAACGCGGTCCGGAAAATTCGATCTTTTAAAAAGTGTTTCCCATCATTTTCCTCACGCGCTTCAGGCTCACTGAGGCCGCCCATGAAGAATATTGCAAAATATCCGCAAACATGGGAAGTTTGTTGGATGGTTCAGACAAGTTGGTCGGAAACATGCAGTTAGTTGTGCACGTGTTCAGGAAATTACGCCATCGACGTTGCAGCGACTGCACTGCACTTCGATGAACACTTGGGAAACACACAGGGAGAAATGCAATGGACATTTGTGGTGAACGAAAGCAAACCATATCACCAGTTTTACTGTGAGCTTTTAAATTCCATACCTCCGTAAATAATTGAAACAGAGCAAGCATGAAGCATAGCACTCTTGCAGTATTCCTTCTGAGCATTGCAATAAAACTACAGACATTCGCCTGGTCACAGTGCGTAACCTCAATATAACCTTACGAACTTATGCAATATTCGGAAATAAACCACAACAATACAACTTTCGTGTATATATTCGAAATTCAACTCCTCAGTTAATAGTTAACGTAGAACAAGAATGAAATAACCACCAGGAAGCACCCTTCGTAAATGACATATGAGTGAACAACATCGGCTAATTTTCTACGTACATCTGTAGAATGGAAAAACCGTCCCACTTGCACGACTCACCTCAGCGAGCTCGGAAGATTAGCGATGTCTGACTTTACGATAATCTTTAAAAAATGTCACTAATTTTGCTATGAAGACGAAGACAGATTTCGAGGTGATGTTCATGAACATATAACTTTAGGAAAATTATTTAATGAAATGCTTGTTTCGAAGTTTTTTATCATGGCCCGCCAAAACCCGCAGGAAACCGTCCAATCGCGATGAGCCATGTGCTACATAAGATGTGAGCTATGGTGAACAATGGAACATATGACATTCTGGCATAACCTTTCATGTGACGTTAATAGTATTGAATCGTTCGCTAACGATTCAAGTTCACACCGAGTTACGCGTAATCTGCTGATCCAGTAAATGCCTCTCAGTATCCAACGACAGAGATAATCTATCTTCGGAACGGTTAACGAGAAGGCGCTTGTAATAACTGGATTTATTACGGTACTAATTCACTCAGTGTACAAGAAAATTGTCTCTCACCTCGGATGTGAAAATCCTCAGAAGTCAAAGAAAGTACCTGCACAACAAATCGACAACCAGGCACCGTTCAACAATGGTGGACGATAAAACTGGTCGAGCCCACTCAAACAAACGGCCTTTGGTTGGGTCAGAGCAAAACGACTGTTCATGCATCGAGAAACGACAGGAACCATGAGTTGCTCAAGGAAAAATTTGGAAGAAAAATGTCTTATTTCTGTATTTACAGGGCTCGGACTAAATAATGGTAAGGGAAACGGTCAAAGTAGGTGGTGTAAGGACAAGGATGAGTAATGTATTTCATTTGGGGAAGAGAGCAAAGCGTAGGGCCATCTATCAACATCGAGCAAAGCTCAGCAATCTCAAAATAATGCAACAAACCTTGACAAAATCGGCAAATAGCATGGTATCCATTGACGAAATATATGCCATAAGCGAACAGCTGTTATCAATTAACACGAGAAGAGATAGATTATAAGATTTCACTGATATAAGATTACTGCCGGGTTTAAATGTCAGTTATCTCTGTGCAGTCGATATATAGAATCAGGACAATGTTCGACAATACCGAGTGGTTGCCTGGTGGTCTATCAGGGGAGAACAAGGAAGAGTTGCGATTCAAGGTGACTATGCAGTCACGAGACGAACAGGTTGAGGTTTTTCCCAACAATTTTAGCATGCTCAGCTTCCACATGGTGGTTTACAACACAAACACAGAAGCTAACGATGAGTCAGGGATAAGGGCGTACCAGGATGATTAGGGTGTTACTAACGGGCATGTATATCGACACATATACGTGTTGACTATGACAAGTCTAAAAGTAGAACATCTATCCTGAAACCGGTCGTTTTGATCGTAAGTTTTTCCTGAAGGGATTCCATTCTGCTCACTTGGGACGCAGGAACTTTGTGCGAGGCATCCTAAACGGACACTCAGCTGTAGATAAGTGCTAAGTGACTATAATTCTGTAGGTGGACTACCGAACAAAATACAATCGAAGTACGGGTAAACACCACCCAGTTCACGACACACGTCGTGAATAAAACTTCGGAAAACCCGAACAGCACTGCTAAGACCAAACAGTATGCACAAAAATTCGAGAAGTTCGAACCCTGTTATGACTGTTGTCATCAAAATGTCTTCTAAGGCCACAGAAATCTGTTCATAAGCGCGCAATGGGTTGATTATTGTGAGAATTTGCTTCCCCCATAGGCCAGCACTCAACTCTTGAGTATGAGAAAATGAACACCTCTCGGGAGTGGTTTCGGTGTACAGTGCCCGATAATCGCCATGCAGACACCAATTGTTGTCAGTCTTTCCGAGCAAGATGTGAGACGGCCAATCCCATGAGTTATTGGACGGACGGATAATATCGGGTTGAAGCATAAACGAAAGTTTAGCTGGGGCAATTTTCTCAACACTTCCCTGTATCAACCCACTGGTAACTGGTCTTGGCGTTGAGCTATTGTGCGGCCTGTAATTCATGAAGAAAACAAACTAAACGATGGATCAAGTATACCAAAGGATGCTTTTTTGAGCAGAAGACGCTTATGAGGCACACGATCGAATGCCTTCTTCATGTCCAACAGTTTAATGATACTCGCCTCACCGGCGTCAGTAGATTCTGTCACATGGTTAAGAAATTCTGGGTGGTGTGTCATGCAAGAACGTTCGTTGAGAAACTCATGCTGGGAGTGGTTTATAAGGTTTCGTGACTACAAGAATTCGACCGTGCGGCATTCTATCATCCTTTCCAACACTTTGGAAAAAATTGAAGTATGGTCAATTGGACGATAATTGCTGACGCCCTGTCGCGAGGCACTTTATAGCGCGGCTTAATTATTGAATTTTTTCTCTGAAGATTGAAGGAGCCTAATGTTAGAGGAAGTGTATAAATATTAGGCAGAGGATAAGGGATGTCTTCCTCTGCGTGTTTTAGAGAAATGGGATGAATGTCATCAGGACCAGGTAGGTGAGAAGGATTGTGTTATAACTCAATCCTACTGCACACAAACGCGAATAATTGCTACGAACAACGGTGAACGAATAACGCGAATAAAGCCCCTTCCCGATTGATCACCCCAATTCGCGATCGACAAGAACCAATGAGAACACGGACAAATCAGACTCCGGATAGCGATTTATTTAGCCACCGGACGCCTTGCGAATTAACATGAGAAACTGGTCTGTATTTATAGAAACTCGTTGACCTTGCTGTGGGGTGAGCGCGCAAAGAAATATTTGAGTCACACGCCGAAGCATATTTCAGTAACGGTTCACGTTATCCGATTTTTGACAGCAGAATTGAATTCTACGGGTCAGGTCTACCCTGGCCCTAACAGTTTGATAACAGCTAACTCAGAGCGTATGAGCCCTGCATCAACAGGGATATGGCTTAGGAAGGTACCTGTACTTACAGGAGGAGGTGGGGGCAGTATGTGTTCTTCAATGTTGAGGGAGGCGGCGAAATATGAATTAAAACCCTCAGATTGTTAGAGGATCACCTACAGTGGTTCTGTTCTGTGACGTCACTAATGAGATAGCAAGGTCTCTCCCATTATTCCTGCGTCTCATCAACTGCGAGCTCTTATCTGCGCTGCTAAGCGCACGTTCTTCTTCACTTATGTAAAGCATTCTGGTTCGATGTTCAATTACATTGAACATTTTATGCATTTGTATGATGAGAGAGAAGTCGCATATTTTCCGATACCGTGATTTAAGACTTTTGAGCTTGCCTTGCTCCTTTGGGGTGAGACGTATGTCGTTACCGTACACATCACGGTGTTCTGACTTTTGCGGAGCTAAGATGTTCATGCAAGACATGAAGTTTTCAGTAAATGCCTCGGTTGCATTACTAGGATCGGAGGTCAGAAAAAATGTGTTCCACTCCAGATATTCCAACAGTGCGGTAAACACGTTCCACTGGACAAATTTACTTTGACGGTAGTGTATATATCCTTCATAGGGACCACATTCTCGACGACTGTCCTCAGCCCACTGCTTGCTGAACCAGTCGGTGATGATAGATATCGAGCGGTGTTGCGTGAATTCACGGGGTTGACCCTTCCACCTAGCGCGTTACCTGCCGTCATTACGGACGTGGTATACCACATCAAAACGGAAGGTTCACCAGCTTTTCAGCGACCGCGAAGGCTGACGCCAGACAAACTGCGCATCGCTCGTGCCGAATTTCAACACATGCTGGACATGGATATAATCCGCCCTCCTGACAGCCCATGGGCATCTCCCCTGCACATGGTGCCAAAGAAGAGAGAAGGTGATTAAAGTCCTTGCGGAGATTATCGTGGATTGAACAATGCCACTGTTCCAGATAGGTACCCCGTGCCACATTTCCACGATCCAACTACCAGCCTCGCGGGTAAAACAATCTCCAGCAAAATTGACCTCGTCCGCTCCTATCACCAGATACCGGTATCACAAGAGGATATACTCAAAACGGCTATTACCACTCTATTTGGTTTGTTCGAATTTGTGCGCATGCCTTTTGGTCTTCGTAACGCCGCCCCGAAGCATCCACGGCTTTCGTCAATGTTAAGCAGGCACTCGCCTCTTCAGTCATGTCGCATTTCCAACAACCAGATGCACCGATTAGTACCGCCGTGGATGCATCGGACACAGTCATAGGTGCAGTGCTACAGCAAGCAGTTCGGGAGACGTGGCAACCGATCGCATTCTTTTCTCAACGCCTCAACGATACCGAAATGCGGAATTACTCCGATAAACATTCACCTCGAGAAGCTNGGCGAGAGAGAGCATCTGCCTGTCCAATGCTCGTTGTTGAGGTGTACCGTATGTCGAAGTCGTAGTTCAGCAGAGTCGTTGCCCATCTCTGAAGGCGGTTGGCCGTGTAAATCGGTATACCTTTCTTTGATCCAAAGACAGCGAGCAACGGCTTGTGGTCCGTCAGCAGGATGAAGTGCCGGCCAAAGAGCATCTTGTGAAAACGCTTCACTTCGAAAACAGTTGCCAGCGCTTCTTTCTTGATCTGTCCGTAGTTCTTTTCTGCTGATGACGAGGAGCGGGCAGCATGAGCGACTGCTTTTTGAGATCCATCAGGGTAGAGGTGTGAGGGGACCGCTTTCACTCCATAGCTTGAGGCGTCCGATGCGACCACGATTTGGAGAGTGGGATCAAAATGCGTCAGCAGGTTGTCGGAGCTGAGCATTATTTTTACTTCCTCAAATGAGTTCTGGCATTTGGTTGACCAGTTCCAGGAGACATCCTTCGTCAACAGTCTGTTCAAGGGTGCTGGAAGCGATGCATGGCGGGCATGAACGCGCTGTAGTGACTTACGAGACCCAAGAATGAACGTAAGGTAGGTACGTCCGACGGTGGTGGCAGCTCGATGACAGCCTGAATGTTGTTGGGATCTGGGAGGCGGCCGTGACGATCGATGATGAGGTCAACGTATTTGATTGAGTGCATAAGGAAATTGCACTTTTCCTGGCGAATACGGAACCCGTATTCGGCTATGCGTCCAAGAACTAGGTCCAGGCGTTCTGTCAGTTCTGCTTCATCCACCCCGGTCACAAAGATGTCGACCAGATAGGCGGCTGCTCCTGGAATATCAGTCAGCATGGTATCCACAATCTGTTGGAAGACTGCCGGCGCAGTCTTCATGCCAAATGGGAGACACTAATACTGTAGCAGACCGCAATGGGTGTTGATGGTGAGCAACTCCTTGAAAGCTTCTGCGATTTCCACTTGTAGGTAGGTATCCATCAGGTCCAACTTCGCAAAGAGCTTGCCACCGTTCATCTTCGCGAATAGATCATCGGGCAGCGGGAGAGGATACTGGCGCATATCCAAAGAAGCATTTAGGCCTGTGGAGAAGTCAGCGCAAATCCTCACCACTCCATTGGGCTTCTTAACGACGACGATCGGTGCGGCCCAAGCGGAATAGTTGACTGATACCAGGACGCCAGCTTCCTGTAGGCGATCAAGTTCCTTGTCCACAAGATGTAGGGCTGCATACGGCACTGGAAGTTTCGGTCGAAAAACGGGTCTTGCGCCTGGAAGGAGGTGCAAGACGGCATTCGTTTCGGTGCAACGTCTTAAGCCTTCCTGGAAGACTGCAGTGTGCTTTCGATACAAGTGGTCGATGATACCGGGAGGACTGGTAGTGTGAAGTGATACCACTAGACTGACATCCAGTCTCCCAGTTTCCCAGCGGCTGATGGGCGTCTCCAACAAGTTCATTACATCAATCCAGTCCAGCCCCAACCGGTCCAACTCCGGTTGCTCCGTGAGGTAGCAGCTGCCTTTGAAGTGGAAATCCCCGAATGAGATTTCACAGGCTAGCTCACCAGATAACTTCAGAGCGCCACCTGATGCATTTCGGGCGCTGTGTGTAGTCGGACGCACGACAGGTCGGCCGATCGTGTTCCATGTCCTCCTTGATATGATAGTGTTGTCGGAGGCAGTGTCAACTTGCAGCCGAACTGCGGTACTGTTGAGTGTCAGCGTAATATACTTCCGCCTGGAAGCATAATCGGCCAAGAAAGTNGAAAGTGGCGAAGATGAAGTTTGATTGTCGGGCCGACTTCTGGAGTCGTCGACCGCTGAACTTCGACCTTGGCCGTGAAATCAATTGCTTGTCAGCTTGGCAATGGTCTTCCTTGTGGCCTCGACGATTGCATTTCTGGTACTTGTGTTTATTGAACGGACACAAGCGCACATAATGCCAATCCCCGCATTGACAACAGGGAGTCGAAGACTTTGAAGGTCGTTCATGGTTGAGTGGCCGCGATCCACCAGGGTGAGGATGACCAGCGTGTATTGATTGAATGGTCAAAGATGTTGGAGGTTTTACTGACTGCTAGATCATCACAGCGTCATGTTTGAGGTTGACCAACCTCTGGCATTCGGTGGTGATCGTCTGTAACGTCATCTCCGAGTCGTGTTCCATCTTGTTTGGGATACGAGTGCGGATGTCAACATCTGCCGGTGACTGGAGACCGTATACAAAAATTAGTGTTTCCAATTGATCATCGGTCATGTAGGAGAGCTTGAAGCGCTCACACTATCGATTAACGTTTCCGGCATAGGTGACAAAACCTTCGGATTGGCTCTTGGTCAGCTGGAAACACTGACACCGGATGTTGAACAGTGATGATTGTTCACCGAAGATTTGGC
>QNGE01006135.1:16986-27181 GCA_008508345.1 Paragonimus westermani | reverse complement strand
AGTAGCTTCTTAATGCCATCGAGGTGAAGCTTATCTGGTACATTGAATACGATGGCATTATATGTGCGACGCATCCGTTTTGTGATTTCTGTTGTTAATGTGTTGAGAAGCATGCTTGCGCTCTCTAAGTTATCCATCTTGGGACATTCCGACACTTTGAAGATGTAAGAGAGGGAGATAAGATTCTCCCTTAGGGAATCGAATACAGCGTAACTTGTTTTTAGTTGGGCAAGTTCAGCCTCCAGTTTGGATACCTTACCAAATAACTCCGCCAATACATTGTCTAGGGGGATAGAGCAGGTCTTAGTTAGAGGAGTATTGGTAGGAACCACCAGTTTATCTTCACCCCCTTTTGGGGCAGCATCTTTGGAAGGGCCTTTACAAGTTTCGACCTAGAGCACTTGCCATTAGGTCGTTCAATATCTACCTTAGAGCTAGAACAAGTGGTTTTGACACCAGACGACCTTGATTGACGACCGATTTTGGTCATTATACTTTGTTATATAAGAATATTTTTTGGACAGACGTGAACGCAGATAAAATTTAATCAGATTGTACGGTAAAAAAAATTTGCAGAAATAACAGTTATATGAGAAACTTCAAATAAAATATCCACGCAGTAATTACTTGCCATTTTCGAATCGCGCGCGCAGAAAGGCAGTCGTCTCGCCAGGTCTTTAGCCACGCGGTTATGTCGAGCACAACGCGCATCGTGAGTGATCCAGCATGATTGAAGAATATGAACGAGGCTTTCTGGATGACCACAGTTGCCTCGGCAGAGAAGTGGCTGGCCGCTTCAATCCCATTGTGAATTTCGGACTTTCGCCCGCAGCAGACTATATCTAAGCTGGATAGCACGAATAAAATTCCTGGGGAAGATGCGGTTTGAATTAAACAGCCACCGATTGGAGAGTGGAGAGCGTGATACTTTCTGGGGACCACAGCAATCTAGCGAGTGATAGAGTTTGTCAGCCCATGCCGCATGGGCTTCCTCCTTGCCCGTCAACACTACACCCCAGACGCATACCGGACCGTTCACTTCCCTCAAGATAGGGCCAAACTAATGGTTTTTGACCACGTTCCGCAGAACTGGACATTGACTAGAAAGCAGTCTCTCCAGTCGAGATTTGCGCGAGATGGGGATAGTGGTGGAAAAACGCAGGATGCCCAGACCACCCGAACGAATTGGGGTGTGTATATAGCTGATAAGTGTGTCCTTGGGAAGACGTAGCTACTGTCAAACAAAGTGGCGAATTCTACAGTCCATTACTTTGAGCGTGGTCTGGCGGACTCGACTCAGTACTAACGCGCGATTCATCTTCAGAATCAAATGCTGTCTCAGCAGATCTAAGCGTTGATGCGGCTTCAGGGGGCGATTGAGTCGTTTCGTCCAGCATCGTGCGAAGCTGCAAACGGCGATTATTGAATGCTTTATCTTTTCAGGTGAACGATATATCTAGGTAGGTCACCGTATCAATGGCGCTTAGTGAGCGGATGGTATTCGGGCCGAACTAGATGAACTCTTTGGAAATTGTGCTCGCATTGTGTTTGTGATCACCGAGGATGACCATAAGCTTCGAGTTATACGTGTTGATCTGCAGCCCGGATAATCCCGGGGCACTAGCGGCGGCTGAAGGCTTCACGGAGAGTCGGGTGGGACTTTCAGCAAGAAGGATCAGACCGTCGGCATAGGCGAAACCGCTTACCAGTGTGTCGTGGAACTGGTAGCCAAGCTCCTGCCGAGAAAGAGCTAACACCTCATCCATTGCCATGATAACCAAAGGCGGGGACAGCGGTAGTCCTGGTGAACGCCACGCTGGGGCCGGAGGAAGGCGCCGCCAAGCGTGGTGGAAGTATTCCGACGAGTCAGCAATGTAGTGTGTCAGAGGTAGAGGGGCACAGAAAGCTTGAGCCGATCTGATAATAAAGTCCTGGGAGATGAAGTCAAATGCTTTGGACACGTCGATGAAGGCCGCACACAGACTTGAAGAGACCGTACATGAGTTCCAAAGCAACACATGGAGCAGTGAGGTCGCCTTAAGGCAGCCGTCATGATGTAGGAAAGCGAACTGAAGGGCGGGCAGATGCAGGCGCGTGTTCCAACGATCAACAACGAATCGACGCTGAAGATACAGCGATTGGTCTGAGCTCGGTTGGAGATGAAGGATTATTAACTTTCGGAACAAGCGTGATACAAGAGCGGTGCAGATGGATCGGACAAACTTGGGTTAGCAAGAAAAGATGAAGTATCTGGCCATGGCACCAGCTTTCATGCGCTTCAAATGTTTGGGCAAAAGCTTGTCCAAACCTGGAGCGGTGTTTTCCATATGCTTCAATGTGCGTGATACCTCATCTTTGGTGATCGGGTCGACCAATGACCAGTCCGGAGGCAGAATCGTGCGGGACGGTGGCCCATCAGGGTGCGGATGCGCCGATAGTGCTTCGAACCAGTATTCGTTGGAATTATCCGGAAGGCCACGGTCCATTTTGTAGGCAGTTCTTTAATTGCCATAAAAACTGCAAAAGCAGCATCTTTCCTGCGCTGGTGGTACAGCGTTTGAATCGCTGCATGGTAACCTCTCCGTATCTGTTTGCTTGTGACGTGGGCTCTGACGTTATTGCGAGCACGTCGTCAGGTAGTCAGTCGCCATGTATACGGAAAGGTTTGTGCGGCGTGCATGTTCAACAGAGACTTAGCTTGTACCATCGTGAAAATACCTACCTGAAGACCGCGAGCAATAGCTAGTAATCCGTCGGTTTGCAAAGAAGCCTCGCTATTAGACCTCAGTTGGGTAATCACTGTTTGGATCAAAAAGGCAAACCACTCGGAGGCTTCTGCTTGGGACTCAGTACCAGATGTCATGTTGGTCTGCGAGTCAGTAGCTGGATTGGCAATGGGGACAGGATTCCTCTGCTAACTCAGTGCATACAGACGCGTCCAGATGCTCTCTACAGTACAGCCTGAGAAAAGTGGCAGGAGCTGATTATGGAGTTCGAGTCGATATAGGCATGACCGGCCAGCGCATCGGCATACTTGAGAAGGGAAGCCGATTCTTGCTGAGATCAATTTGTTTCGGCATATTTCATGTGGTTGAGATTCTCACGGGTGAGTTCGACTGGATGAGAATGCCTTCTGTGTTGACTGAGACCGATTTTGGTGGAAAAGGGGCGATTACAGTCAGCTCAGCCAAAGGCTGTGGCATGCTGTACATCTACTTATTGTTCTCAAACACTCCTGTGCCGACGCATACGAGTATGTGCCGACAATCCAGCGTTCGATTTGCAAATCTGACCACAGTCTGAACAGGCGTGCTTCACTCGCCAATCCTGTTTGCTGGTAGAAGCCTGCACGGAGGTGCCGGCTGTAAATTCATTGTACTGATCGGTTGTAACCAGCACTTTAATACCAGGTGGAGTGGTTGGCCCTACCTGGAGTTGCTAAACGCTTAGCCAGTCGAGGTTTACATCAAGACCTCCCAGTCAGCACCACAAGGAGGTGATTCAGCGCGCCGACAACAACAACTACTACTACTTCTACTAGTACATCTGAGGCTCATGCGCTTATGCAGTATACAGTTCAAACGGCCAAAGGAGGTGTGTTCTCCCAATGTCTTTTGAATCCATCTGTTTAGGATGCTGATAGTGATTACCTAACCTCAATTGCCGCACAAACGGGTGCTCCTGTGAATCGGCGGCTTGCATTTTGTCCCACGCAGAACACACGTTACAGGCCTGAACACAATTCGAGCTAAAGCGGTGGTGGTGTTGTACACGCTTCACGGCCGCCTGTGTGCCTCACACTCGTCCCAAGGCTCGAAGTGCGTTCTGGTTGGCCGTGGCTTCGAAGACCGATGGCTCACTCGTCCATGCACTTTGAAATGACCCGAATGCTTGTAAATGCGACAATACAGTGTGCACTCCTACTGAGTCACTTGTTCTCACTACCGCTGTTATTGTCCGTAAGACATGTGGCGGATGGGGCTGAAATACAGACACAACAGCAGCACAACAGACGTGTCAAGACGAGCGACTCACTGGTTAACGAACAACGATGGTATGGTGGAAGTTCCTTGGTTTGGCATTGGAAAGGCCTCACACCATTTGGTAAATTAGTCACCAATCACGGGACCATATTTTTTCGTTTTCTCGGCGTCTGTAGTGGTCCGATCACACCAACTCCCACACGGTGGTCACGGCCAGTTGCTGTAACCGTTTGAAGCGGGGCATTTGGGCTACACTACGGGATTTTTTTCGTGCAAAGATGCTACAGCTCATGCAAATGCGAACACCATCACCATGAAGCTTTTACCACTTAAGGCGCTGTCGTACAGCTGCTTCAGTTTTCCGATGCCCTTCATATCGCAGCTCTAAATCCACCCTTCGAACAACCTCTGAAGACTTGCCACTTGGAACGACCAGTCTATGGGTTTGGTTGGTTCAGTCGAACAGATGCAATACACCATCGATACCCGTCAAATGTGCTCACTGTGACCATGAGCAGCGTCCGCCGGAGGACTTGCCCTCCACCTTCCGATTGATTGGTTTAGGATTTCGATCAAGTTGCTGACGGCAGATGTTGGAAGTGTACAAGATGTTTAGTTGCTAGTGCGCCCACGTAGCCCCAGATAAGGGTGTAGATAACACTGCGTTAACGGTTTATACAGGAAAGCAGGACAAAACATCAATATTCTTTTGGCGGCTACCCGAGCGATAGATGAATTCAAAGTTATCTTGTAGATATTTTGATTAACGTGATAATTGACCCGCCGGTTGTCGGAAGCTGTGATGCCATTGCAGCGCCTGATGTTCCACTAGAACTTCAAATGGTCTTCAATGCAAGTAAGGGCGGGATTGTTTAAGAAAATACATCAAAGCCACCATTCCACAGCGTGTAATGCAACAACGTCTTTCTCGCTTGCCCAGTCAACAAATTGCTGAGGCTTTCACCGCTTCCCTTCTAGCTGACTTCTGAGGTAGTTCGGCATCGATAGCTAAGTCACTGGCGTCAAGGAAGGGGCCGGCGGATGGTGAGATATGCGGAGATGCGAGGATAGGAGATGAACCGAGCTGATCCTTAAGAGTGCTGAATGCTTCGCAACATTCAGCGGATCATACAAATCTTTTGTTTACCTACGTGGCTTGATGCAGTGGAGATGCTATCCTTGAGAAAGGAGGAACGATTTTCCGGTAATAAAGAGCCAGTCCCGTAAAAGTGCTCAATTTAATTACTGATCGTGGTGTCTGTTAGTCTCGGACGGCCAGTGGCCGTTCGAGCAACGCTTATTCTTCTCGCAACCTCTATCGATATGCTGGATCCACGATAGTCGCGTCTGTAAGTAACGAGCGTCTATGAGTTCTAAGCACGTAAAGCAACCAATTCGGATCCGAAAAGGAAGACGGCCGTACTGGCGAGTTTCTTAGTATTAAGGTGCTAATGTTCAAAAACAATATGATAAACCAAATAGTGGAAGACAACAACAAACGTCGATATTGAATCCACCAAGTACACAAGTCCCGAGATTAACGGTTCACGTAAATGTGACCGAATGCAACAGTCATTTAGTGGCGAAGCGGTCAGGCGAAAACGAAACCAGGATACATATAAACAAAGGTCCGGCAAACGAAAGTAAGGAAGAAAAACTACGCGAAAACAAGTTTTGCACGTAAACGGTATCAAAATTCAACAATATTTTAATATCCGCCTTCATAGGAGAAATGATTTTTCACGCGTGTAACTTGAGCGGTAGTGTCGGATCGTAGGAAAGGCCCGTAATCGGTATAAAGAATTCCAACGTAAGGAGACGAATCAATGAGAAGGGAATAAATAGAGCAGGGAACGTGGCCACCAACATTCTATTAACACAACAATCATCAAACACTCATACAAGCAGCTTCTTCGACAGTGTAGGCGAATCAAATATTTGTATGACTCCTGTGCCATCGGTTTTCAACCCTGCGGGTGTGACTTGAAGTGTGATCACATTCGACCTCCCCGAAATCCTAAACTTCATGCGACGTGAGAGTTGACCTGCCAGAAAAACCGCACCGGTCCACATCACACTGCGAATGTAAATTGACTACAGAGCAATAACATCAATGTTAGTGCGTATTCTTAAGGCAAAAAGGGTCATTTTTGGGCCATGTAATATATCGCGATGCTTGTATCTAGGTTCGTTCGCTCAAGGTTTCCCGAGCCTTATGTTAACGTGAATCGGAAGTCGCAGTAAGAAGACGGTGAACCTGCCAACAATCTTTATCTATTGAGTTACTCACCGTTCACAAGCGGACTTCAACGCAACACTCAGCGGCGCTAGGGATTTGAACGTGAGATAACTTTGAGCACAACCGCACGGCAGCCACCAGTGAGGACGTGTGTGTCGACGGAAATTATGCTGTGTGATAGATAGACCTCAAATTTCTCTGTAATCTGCGAGCCAAAAAAGTTTCCCAGGTACCGAAGCTATTAAATAAATGATATATATTTCCCAACGAATATGTGAGAAGCACGCTTGGTTATGCGCGATCACTGTGGATATTTGCAAACCATACATAAACGAATAAGTTAACAGTAGCACAAATGTGAAGTTTCTTGCAAGAATTACGTGGTCAAAGAGAAAATAACTGTAGTTTATGGAACTTTCACGCACGCAACAGAGAAATAGATAGTTCGCTCATTTCACCGATTCAGTCTCAAAAAATGGGATGTTACACTAATTCACTGTTTACGAGGTTGTGGGATGAGCGATTTTTCAAATATTTCAAGGTAACTCCGGGAGGGTGTCCAAACGCACCTTCGAAAATTTTTGCTGTTAGGAAAATTGTCAAGATAGATCGGCTTTGGCAAGGCATGGCGGAAAATCCCAAAATCAAGCGAACGAATGGGCAGATATCAACGCAGCATTTCGTCGATTGCTCGAAAACGTCACGAAGTTGAACATCTCGTGAACCGTTCAGCTTAGACGAAGTTCCGTGCGTCCATCCGTCGCAGAAACATTTCCTCGCTCAATGGATAATATGGGAATCGGGAGGGAGAATGTAATTCCACACGTTGGATGAGAAAATATGGGGTTATAACATTTACTATGACAGGCAATATATATGGGGAATTTTTGACAAAGAACTCGTTCGATATTATTATTTTTGCTATGATTACTGGAATATATAACCCTATCTATTGTTTGTTGTGGTATTTTACTATGCACTCGAGATTTATCCGGGTAAACGGGTAATTGAGTCGACGGTTTGGAGGGCCGCATGAAATGTGCGTGACAACTAAATATCACATGACATCGTTCTGTTGGACTTATTATTAAGTGCCCAGTGCACATTTCATAGCAATTTGGGCATTGCATATACATGAGTAAACACGTCATTAAAATAATGTTGGGTGTCAAAGGCCAAGTGCTAAATGATCTTGTGAGTAAGCCATATAACAAACCGTTTCAAGTGGGCTGTTCTCGACAGGCGTTAGACAGCAGATTGATTGTCTGCGTATTACGCATCTGACGACTAAATGTTTTTCGGACCACACTCAAAAAGGTCGTCAGGTGATACAGAGAGTTTGAAGATGGACATCGTGTTTGTTAACGTAAGATAGCTGTCCAAACCCTTTTTAAAACGCTGAATGTTGTTACTGGCTCTGACCTCACTTGGGAGTTTATTCCAAATGTAGGAATACTTTACAAGGAAGAAGTTTGCACGTATATTCTTCCGGGATATCGGGGTTGGTAAGGTGAAATCCTTATTTCTTAGACTATATGGAGGGCTGTGTTGTAAGCGTACGGTGATCGCTGAAGTAATCGCATCCGAATGTATGAGTTTATACAGCAGCGTCAAGTTCAACTTTAGTCTACGCAGCCAAAGTGGATCAATGCCAAGTTTTCCACAACGTTGTCTATAGGTGAGCGAAGAGGAATATCCTGATAAGCTTTTGGTAAACGATCGTTGAAGGTTTTCTAACACAAGCCTGTCGGACTTGCGTAGGTGGCAGTAAATGAAGGTGCAATACTCGAGTTGAGGCCGAGCACACATTTTGTAGAGCGTCAGCTTCGCAGCTGGTAGGTTGAACGCCTTTTTGATGCAGCCTATTGTTCTTTTAGTTTTTGCTACCTGGAAGCATACTTGTTCAGAGAAATTGAAGGAGTTTGAGTACCGTATTCCAAGATCTCTGACCGAAGTGGCTGTGTCAATATTACAACCATTTAGTGAGATGGAGCCATTGGGTATTTTACAACCATAAGTGAGGATGTTCGATTTGTCTGCTGAGAACGACATCAGCCATGTTCTGCACCACAACTGCAAGGAGGCTAGGTCCTGTCGTATATCTTGTAGACAGAAATTGATACTACTGCCCTGGCGGAATGTGTAAATGATTTTGATATCGTCAGCAAACAGAAAGGGCTTGCCATGTGTAATAACGTCGCACAGATCATTTATGTACATTAAGAAGAGCAACGGACCCAGAACGCTTCCTTGGACCACCCCACTAGTTACTGGTTTTGGTGTTGAACAGTGCTCTCCTATTTTGACTGTTTGAGTGCGACCTTTGAGGTATGACGACAGCCAGCTATACAAGGGATCTTGTATGGCAAAAGATGTTATTTTAATCAAGAGGCGCTTATGAGGCACACGATCAAATGCCTTTTGCATGTCCAAGAGTATGATAATTACCGCACTTCCATCATTGACGGACGTCGATATATGGTTCAAGAATTCCAGCTGACATGTTATACAAGAGCGTTTGCTAAGGAAACCGTGCTATAAAGGGTTTATAAGGTTTTGTGTCCTTAATTTTTTTGACGTGTTTCATCTCGTGAAATCCTTGAAATCTGTTGGTTTGGATGTTTTTCGTTTCAATCTTCCAAAGGCGTAAGCCGAGTGTGTGCGGCAGACCAATGACATGGATAATTAATGGTCGAATATTGTAAATATTGGTATCATCGAAATAATGACATGCCTTTCTTGAAACGCGAAACGTGACTGTAGTTTCGACGAGTGAACTGCCGTCGGATCATGCAAACTAAGCTTTTCATAGACCGGCAAACGTATGACATACCAGAACAATAATTGCAGCGTACGGAAATGCGCAAAAAATAAGCGAATGAGTAGAATTTTCAGTCATAATCGGCATGCCTGTGGGCATGTTTTAGCCATTCGCTGCTGCCACTGTTTTAAACATTTCATAGGGGCAAAACGTACGCTGGAATGCGGACAAGGTGACCTGCTGAACAAACGATATCAAGAAGCACTTCCCAATTGAAGGCCTAAAAATGTTCCCCGCAATTACGAGTGAAGGCAATCTAGACCGTATGCTGAAATAGGCTTAGCCACAAGTGGAAGAGTGAAATCACTGAGAACAAACACCTGAAGGTAATCGACATGAATGACTTATTTGAAGTCCGTGAAAAACGGTAGACACCACAACCGCCTTCCTTCAACACACGGTGTAGCCTTTCGTTTGCATGCGTTCTGAGTGACCTTCCGGATGACTGAAGCTGTGTGCCAGCCTAAACCCGTCGTCGTATCCACCAAATCTGATATCTGTAAGATAACTGTGTACGTATATATGAAGAAACTCACATTCTTCGAATTACACCACCCTTCTCAAACACCACCTTGAAAGCCGCAATATAGTCCATTTCCTGAAAACAAAATAATATCCTGTTAATGACTTAATAAGTATTGTCTGCATGATCGTTTATCTAGATATACATTAGTTCGACATCCATTTATTAACAACGGTAGCCATACCGGATTTCGAAAATAACATACGTTGAGTTTATGACCGAAGATGTATTACGCAACACGTGGAATACTAAACTATCGAAAAGGATAAGGGTACAAAAGTACAAGGGATTTACGGTTAAATACAAGTGTCCTCCTTGTTTGTCTGATTGTCCGTTGGTTCGAGATCCTCGTGCACAACGTTGACGTAGCGGTCTGAAAGGTGAACGAAGCAACCGTGTAACGATTAACACCTCAAATTCGATCCGTGCGCACTAACTAGTTTCGGTCGCGTGTTACAATAAGGTCGTTTTCACCTAACGGCTAGTTAAAACAAATATATGAGTCCGTGGCACAGGTTTCGGAGATTTCAATTTCTGCAAAAAGCACCAATGTAATGATAAAGCGGAATGTGTCGTAAATCATTTTCCCCCCACGACAAATGAATAAATCACGGTCTACTTTGCAGCGA
>QNGE01006135.1:0-14525 GCA_008508345.1 Paragonimus westermani | reverse complement strand
GGCTTCGTCGTCGGATGCACTGCATGACGGCGAGCGGTACACAACACCGGTAAGAAGCGTGTCACGTTTGCGAAGTTGGAGTTTAATCCAGAGCGTGTCGCATTTCTCTGGGAAGGTAAATTCCCCTACGACAGCTGGCACTGGGAGCTTCTGGCTTAGGAAAACGGCGCAGCCTCCCATGCGTCCACGGGAGGAGTCCGTCCGGTATAAAGAGTAACCAGGGACATGCAGTTCATTATCACTGATATCCGCGGAAAGCCAGGTCTCTGTTAATGCAAGAATGTGAGGGCTAGTGTCGTGGACTAGCTGTCTGATTTCTGGTAGTTTGTTCAGAAGGCTCAGCAGTTGGTGTACACGCACTTTAAGGCTACTTCTTCGTTTGGCTGGGTGCAAAAAGAGACAGAAGTGCACGAGGGAAAGCTTGGGGAATAGCCTCAGTAGTGAGGGGGTTTGTGTAACTGGCGGCGTAGTTCTGTGATCCCTCTTGGGGGGGTGGCCGTTTCATCACAGCCTGGGCATAAGTAAGCGTTCCTGTGGGACGCTTCGTCCGCCTCTCTTGGCCCAAGGTCGATGGCTGTCGGACAGCTTTTGCTTTCAGAGCTTTTGGAGGGTGATTTGCGGTTTTGCACCCTCGAAAATTTGCATAAAGTTGTAGATGAGAAGAGAGCATAGGACGAAATTGCCCCGATTCAGCCGGAGAGAGAGCCGCCTGAATGAGACATGTTTGGGCCATTTTTGATGCAGGGGTTCCCAGCAGACTCACTGGGCTGTAAAGCTTAGGAACAGAATATTTTTAGCGGTCGTTTTTTTCGTGAAATGATTGGGGGTCTAGAAGATTGATGGTCCTTAGCACCTTTGGGATATGTTTTACCGGCCCCCTGCATATCCACAGGCGCTTGTACGTTATGTGCAGCTGGCGGCCAAATGTTTCCCGGGCCACAATCAAAAAAGTCAACAAAAGATAAAAAAAATTGTGGAAAGACATTGTGTGTTCCACTGTAGGATGGCTGTCCAAGCCTTTTTGAAACGGTAATTGTTGTTACTGGCTCGGAGTTCATTTGGAATTTTACTCTTAATATGAGGTTATTTTACAATAAAGGACGCGTATCTTTTTCCCAAATGGCAGAGTTGGTAAAGTGGAGCCCGTCTTCCTTAGACCATATGTGGGACCAAGTTGCTATTGAACGGCGAACGCCGTGATGGCGTTCAAATGTATCAACCTATACAGTATTGTAAGCATCAACTTCAACCCTCGTAACCATAGTACATCAATAATCAGTTGTTTACAGCGTTATTTATGGGTGAATGAGGAGTATCCCGATAAGCTCTTGATGAGTGATCTTTGAAGCTTATCTAACACAAGCCCATCAGATTTGCATGAGTGAAAGCAAATAAATGTGCAACATTCAAGTTGAGGTCGAACACATTTCGTGAAGCCTCAGCCTCGCAGCCGGTAGACTGTCTTCTTGATACAGCCAAGTTAGTTTTACTCATTTGAAAGCAAACATGTTGAGAAAAAATGTATTCCTAAATCTCGAACGGTAGTGGCAGTACCAATATTGCAACCATCCTCTGAGACAGAACCATTGAGTATTCGGCAACCATAAGTGACAATGCTCGATTCTTTCCCAAAGAACTTCATCAGCTATGTTTTGCACCACGATTGCTGTTACGCCAGGTTCTGAAGTATATCTTGTGGACAGAAAGCGATGTTACTGGGCTCACGGAATGTGTAAATGATTTTGATATCGTCAGCAAACAGAAAGAACTTACTATGTTTGATAACATTGCAGACGTCATTTATATACACTTATACCTACACATCTTTGTATATTATTCTGGGAAATAAGCAGCGAGTAGAAGTGACTTGCCTGTCGATCGACACAGTCGTACATCATAACCTTCAATTAATCAAGCGGCACGCATTCCTCGATAGCAGTTGATCGTGGTGTCTATCGGTAAGTCCGGGCCGTCTTTCTTGACCCAAGTCGTGGTAAGTTCCTTCGCAGTTGCTACCAGACTGAACTACTTGACATGCCCCGAAAGGAAAAGGAGAAAACTAGAATTGTGTTAAAAAAATATACATCTTAAGGAAACAAGATTGCAACTGCTGGAAGGTCTATATTTTCCAGATATGTACAAATCAGATAAAATATCGCTGAGCGGCTGAAAAATACTTGTAAGGATTTATGCCGGTCTTTTTCGAACGCAGTCTACGTGGATCACCACTCATGGCGGTAATATTTGAATGTCTACAAATCAATGAATGGTAAGTGACATTTGAGAGATGCCTATTAATGGAAATACTTCCGTGCACAAGCACTTCTGCCAACTGGTGATTGATAACACAAAAACTACCATCAATACTTACCGCATTATCCAGCAGTAGATAACATGCTTACTTGACTTCGCAAGTGATTCAGTTCTATTTCTGAGAGTCTTTTAGCTTGATTCTTGTCGTATATCAATGACGTACACTCTTTTCGGAGTGCGCCTGGAAACGTAGGAGGCGGCGAGTTCGGGTGTACGAACTAATCTATTCATTGGGCGTATGCAAGACCCAAAAATAAGCGCGGAATGACTGAAAAGTAAACCATGTTCACCATCGTGTTGGCGTGGGTGTGTTAGACAGCACCTCTGAGTCACCAAAAATAACTGCGTTTTACGAGTAACTGAACTAATGGAAACGTTTTATTGTCTAACCCGCATTGAGCCGCACAAAATGTGGGTGCCTATCGAGAAATGTGAAAAAGGTTCAGTTTTTTCATCTAAGTTGCCAAGTAGAGCCACTCCATTTATATACCGCAACAGCAGTCCGCGCCCGGTGGATTTCTAGTTACAAAACCCTCAAAAACCTCTACACTTCCTTGGAAAATCGCATGTTAATTGACTACGACATACATCTGTACGCCTGAAAGCACCGGAAGTCAACCTTACGCCGTTCTCAGTGGGACCTGATCGCCATAACGACATTATACGCCTGACCAATCCGGAGCAAACTATATGCATCTAATTCAAAGAGGAACACAACCATACATATGGGTTCAAAAAATGAAACTTACATGATAACCCAGTTGCCTGCGTTCTCCGAAGCGTTCGTCACTGCAGAGCTCTGAGTTTAACAGCGTCAGGGAGGTCATACGTCCGTTTGGGTGAACACCCTCTAATCAACATTCTTAACTTGCAAAATAGCCACCGTGCCGCTTCACCCGTCTCATGAAGGCATGTGCTGGTGGGCTACCAGCTCTACGATCTGATGTCTGGCGAAATTTCACCGGCCTTAAGTGATTCCAAGACCCTAGACAACACATCTTGTGGACCTTCGATGACAGACTCTGAGTAGTGATGCACACTTGTGGGCCTGAAGTTGTCACACAAAAAGTGAACGGCGAAATCAGATGCATGTGGATTTGACAATCTTGCTGGTATATGTCACAAATGTTACCCAGGATTTTCAAATAACGATGGGTTACCAATGTACACTCGAAGATTGACGTTTTCATCGCTCAAACCAGTCACATTGGACTCATTGTGAATAAGATCTATGCACTGTTGCAACTCAAAGTGAACGTTCGTACCACTGTCCACGCCGTTTGTAGGACAATGGGAGGTCAAAATTTCATCCGACTGACCCTGTCGCGCCATTCTTCGTTACCCCCTCCGACCACAAGCTTGCTATCGTTATTCACGCAAACCGTGCCTAAAAGTACTCAGTTCCGCGTTTCTTCAGTCGCCCAGAGGAAGTCATGCCGCCTTTTTGGTCCGTGTACCAAAGTCGTTCAGTATTACAGCCTGGCTGATTGATCAAGACGGTGTTCAGTTGGCCAAGTAGTCTGTTGAACCCGCTAGGTCACAGTCTCTGGTATTTCGGGAGTCCAAAGATCGTGATTCGACGATGTCAACTTCAAGAAAATCAACCGTCGTCCTAGCAGCCGCAGCTGGAGATGAAATCCAGCAACCGTTGATGTTTATTATTATTCTGTTTCTCATATTAATACGAAGTATGCTATCAGTAGGGCGCGCTCACGGAGGCGGGTAACTGGGTTGAGGGAAAAATACCTTAGTGAAGGACTAGAGTTAGAACCACTAGAGGTTAAACTGAGGCACAGACGGGAGCTGCTCAGAATTAGAAAGGGAGCCGAAGTAGCCATGACAAGAGAGGAAGACAGTGAGCTCAGCACCGTGTCACGAATAAGGAGTTATGCCGATTATTGTCGTGCACATACCAGACAGAGCCCGAAAAACTGGTTGGCTGTGTGCACTCTGCCAAATGAGCACGACCAATGTTAACGACGCTGTGGTGTCAGCCTTGCTGCCTCTGGTTAGATGCTTACAGCCCCCTCGTGTAGAGCTGGCTTACTTTAATGCCAATCTTATGGAGTATTGGAACTTCATGCGGCAGTTGGAATTCTACGTAGAGGGTGAAGTAGCAGACGATGGCCAATGCCTACTTTATCTTCTGCACTATTGTAAAAGATGCGCTAAGGAAGTAATCAGTGAGTGCATTGTGCTCTTACTCACAAGTGGTCTCCAGAGTGCACGGGCGATACTGAGCGGACTTTTCGGTCGGACCCACCACGTCACTCGGTCATTACTGGATAGACCGTTAAACGATTACAACGTAGTTGCCAACAGTTCAGAAGCATTATCCGCTTTAGCCATTAAGATGGGGAGCTGTTACCTAGCGCCCTCCGAAATGAACTGCGTCGCCGATTTGAACTAGCTGAGCACTCTTGAATAGATATCACGCAAGTCATCCAGAACTCTGCAATACCAGTAGGCTGAGCTCGTTGAAAAACTAACACTTGGCGGTGGGGAACCAGATTTGCTCAACCCTCCAGAGTTCGTATCATCTCGAGCTAGAGTAATCCGCAACTGTTTTGGCCAACTGGCTAGCCGGAATGGAAAAAGTATCCGTGAGGAACTACGGCCCTCCCACCGCAATGCCCATGAAAATAAACTTGTTCCGGGTAGTTCCATATACTGATGAGTAGTCGAGGATTTAGTTATTTTTCAAGTTGACCATCACTCACATTTGATCGTAGCCTCCGCATTTAAAAAGACTTTCCAGCCAGCCTCTTTCGAGAAGAAGCAGACTCGAGTTCCACTCTCGTTAGAGCTCATCAGTAGTGCATATCCTTGCGACGACCGGCATTTGAACTGCGGCCATTCCAATCATGGAGCAACCGTGTTAACCAGTGCGCCATTGACCTCACATTAGGCACGACCGAATTACCAAATCTGAACACGACCAGACAAACCGGTCATTGCTCACAAGCGAGAGTGGTTGAGCGTTCAGATTTGGTAATTTGGTCGTGCCTAATGTGAGGTCAATGGCGCAGTGGTTAACACGGTTGCCCCATGATTGGAATGTCCGCAGTTCAAATGCCGGTCGTCGCAAGGATATGCACTACTGATGAGCTCTAACGAGAGTGGAACTCGAGTCTGCTTCTTCTCGAAAGAGGCTGGCTGGAAAGTCTTTTTAAATGCGGAGGCTACGATCAAATGTGAGTGGTGTTCAGCTTGAAAGTTCTATATACACCAGCCAGTCTAATGATGCGAGTCTGAAGACTTGTACTTGTCAGTTCTGTGAGGGTAATCATGGGCTAAGTAATTGTGGCGAATTCACTGTTCTCACTGTATCAGAAAGATGGGCCGTCGTAAAGGCGAGAAGAGTCCGTTTCAGGTGTTTTGGGTCGGATCAACGCATCTACGATTGCAGTATACAAAGGAAGTGCGGTGTAGAAAACTGTGGGGCTGGACACCAAAGACCCCTCCACAGCGTCAGATAATTTCCTTCTGAATCGACAGAAGATGCGGCGCGTGCTAATTGCAGGTCAACTAGTACCGCACAACGTGGAGTGATTTTTGGGATGGTTCCTGTATGGGTTATCGATCCGACAGAGAATTTTCTGACTTACTCATTACTAGACAGTGGATCGGACACTACATTAGTGAGTCTAGAATTAACTGATAGGCTCAATTTCACCGGAAACTCGTTCGGAGTAAGGGTAAATATAACCGCCGGTTCACAAGTGATTTTGGGAAGGATGGTCGCCTTAGAGATTGGTTCGCTTGATGGGGAGGACAGAGTTGCGGTCGAGCGTGCGTATTCTTTACCGAGTTTGCGGATGAAGCCGCGTATAGATACACTCCGGGACGAAATATGCAGATGACCATACATATCAGGCGTCACTTTCGGTGAAATTCCGGACAAAAGGGTCAATAATCTCGCTGAGAACGACGTACCCGAGGTACATTGGGTGCTGGATCACATACTAGGGGGCAGAAGGCAGCCTTATGCAGTGAGGACACTCTTAGGTTGGATGTTACCGGAACCACTTGGGTCTTACGTGTGTGAACCGTCTATCATTAACTGCCTTTAGAGTGTTGACGCGTCCATAACCGAACAGATTCCAAGGGTCCGTAATGTGGGATTTACCGATACAGCGAGGTCCGTGCGTTCCCAATCGGTGGAAGATAATGAAATGACGACAGCCTCGGAATGAATTAGCGTGGCTAAGTTGTTTAGTTCGACCTTGGCGCTCAACTTTAATTCTGCAACTATTTGCCAGTAACCAGTACTTACAAATTAGTGAGCATACAAAGACAATCGGTATCATTTTTAAGATGCCGTGTGCACATTCCTTGGGAAAAATCTTGAACTTTGTCACGGGACGCCCAAGAGACAGTCGACCATTCCATCTTGCCGCCTGGGTCCCATTCATGCATGTTCAACCCGTCAACTTTGAGGCTGCAGAAAGGACGGTATTTCGTAATTTAGTCAGGAAAGAAAATTAGTATATTCCTGTACTTATCTTTCGACTTCGAAGTCAACTTTGCAGATGTCTTTCTGATGGTCAACTTCGAATTCTTCTGGATTATTTAACTACTGGAATCAATACCTCTGGTCTTCAGCAAAAGCCCTTGCTTTCAAATATAGCATCTGTCCAATCTGCAAGAGTTTTGCACGAACAACTTTACGGTGTTTCGGCCGCTGTGAGACAACAGCCAATCGTGTGATATAACAACGGCCAGAACCAGGCACACCGACAACGGAAGTTCAGGAGGTAACTCGTCAAGGAGGTGCAGCAGCTGACGCGTGTTACTTTTGGTCAACCTCCACCTAACATTGTGACAAGTGTAAGTTAGGTGGTCAAGCATTCCCGACTCACATACCTGTCCGGCACAAGCTTAAATCACACGGCCTATATTGGAGTGTACTGGGCGTTCACTATGTTGATTCAGATAGAGCATGTGCATTGTTCGGGATGGTTAAGAACTTGTCTCCTATTTCATACGTTCCAGTCCTCCAGACGATCCTTGGGTGTTCCTTCAATAAAGTGAAATTAAGGTAACACGATTTCCAAGAAGGGCGCATTTTCTGCTCACTCAATAGAACAACGAGAGCTTTGGTTGGGCACGACGCCGGTGATCGAATGGCAAAAATAAGAATACAATAACAGCACAATTGATAAAATATGAAATAAGGTTACCAAAGTTCGACGTCAACACGGAATCCAGTCGAAGTTTTACATTCCAAAACGCACTGGTCACTTTGACACAATCACCTTAAGATAGCTCACAACGCTAGAGACCACTAAATCAAAATAGCGGAAACTGCAAGATAAATGGCTCGGTTTCCCGAAAAGGAGCGAACGTCTGAAATGCACATAACAGTATCCAACCAACGCATGGCCCTTATGGCTTGTGGCTAATTGAGGCCATATGACGGCAACATGAGCGCCAGCTATTCTTTATGATCGTGTAGCGCGCGACCGCGACCAAAAATAAAAAACAATTGAATTTGGAGTGGCGATTCTCACATCGTCGCTTGGCCCACCTTTCATACCGCTACTTCGACGTCGTTCACGAAGACTCTGAGTCATATAAGCAAGCAGGACAGTTGTATTTATACGTAACTTTGTCATACCTCCGTACACTTATCCTTCTTTGGTTATCCTATCACTGCTGCACGTTGTGTGATATGTATGTGGAAATAATCTCCGTCTGCTCTTCTGGTTACATGTTATCACCACCTCAAAGATGGCTGAATAAATAGCCATAACACAAGGCAGTTCTGTTTCCATTGGTTACTTCTATTCTATTCTGAGCGAATGTAACAGCTGTAAACCGGTCTTGTTTTAACTGCCGTGAATATGCCCGGATGAGTTACGAGAAGAAACCTGTAGCAAACAAGTTTTGAATTCAGTGTTTCGTAGTAGTCGCAACCACCATTTCTTTTCGTGTGCGCCAATCCAGTCCGCTGCAGTTAACAGTAGCTATTGCCTCCTAGTAACAATTTTCAGAGTACACAAATATCTAACTCGTTTACACATTGCTCTGTAAGATTGCTTTAGCCTGCTTCTTATACACGTAGCGATTATAATAAATAATATTAACGTGCCTCGAGGCTTTTATTACGAAGGTGAGTTGGGATTTGTGTTCGCCGTTTTTGGGTGTGACTTCTCAAGCACTACTCTATTACCACTACACAAAGTTGTGTGAGGGCAAAGATGGAAGTATGAATAAGTAGAAATAGTTGCGTATCTTGTGTATTTGAAAATGTTCCCCATATAGGTGGTTTGTGTCTTAGTGAGCCAGTTTGGTGTGCATTGATTGCGTTCAGTACAGCACTGTGGCCCTTAAACTACTTGATCGGGCGTTCTTTTACTGATGGTGTTGTACGACGGTGTGGTAAACTGCAGTTCACACGTACCTTCCTACTGTTCATTACAGCAAGTTGAGAATGTGCCGAAGTCGACGAACGTACAAGAATTCAATACGACTGCCATCGAAGAGGACTGTTAATCGTTGAAAGCGGCGATGCATGTTCAAAGTGGGTTCCACTGATTGGACTGAAGATGGTATCCTTAGGACAATAAAGAGGAAAAGTAAGTGTTTTTCCACGTACTATTTTCTCTAGGTGACGTTGTTCTCAATTACGCAGGTACTAGTAGTTGGTCAACAGCAGAGGAAGGTGGAGCAGTCTCCAAAGTGATAGAAGGTTTGAAAGGGTGGGTCTCAGAATATGAGATTCTCAGAAGAGCGGTTACAGCGCTTACGAATAATCAATCCTTTGGCGGGATCTATGCCAACTGATGTTCGTTCCGTGATTGACCTTCAAAATCAATAAATGGTGGACGGCATACTCATTGTGATTTGCAAACTGCGCTGTTATGCATGCCGTATGAGACATCACTGATGGATGCAGATGAAGTTGCCATCCAGTTTCACATCGATGGTGTTAGACATTTTAAGTCGTCAAAGTTGCAGTTGTTATCCGTACTTCCCAGATTGGTTATGCCGTTGACAACTACCCCCTTCATGGTTGGCGTATTTGCTGGTCGCAGCATACCTTGGAATGTAAACGAATATCTGTCTAACTTGGTAGCTGAATTTTCTAATCTGATATCAGGTGGCGTTACGGTCGGTAACCTTGGGCCCGAGAAAAAGCTGCTTATCAGCAGCATTATTTGTGACTCACCGGCTAGGGCCTTCGTGAAACGGAAACCAGAGCACACCGGATATGCCAGTTGTGATCGCTGTACGCAGAAAGATGTCTACGTTGACCACAAGGTTATTTACCCTTTAACAGACTGCACAGAAACGCTTGCATCCGAGTACAGACGATCCGAAGTCACCAGTTACCATACTGGTTACCACAAGTAAGTTAAGCTATTATACAAAAACAGCTATATTTCATTGCAGTTGACTCTGAACGTGCCAGGAAATGGAAGTGCGGTACACATTCGGTAACCTGCCTTCCAGCGACGACACAATAAACGTGGGTTTACTCCTTAAACGTCCAATGTAAATTGATTTTTCCTATTTGTTAACCAATTACCAGTAAACGAGCGAGGTTCACGGACGATAACAGTGAAGTGGACGGCAGTGCGAAAAGAAAGAAGTATGAGTCTACTCCGATGAGTTATTCGGTTCCACCATGCAGCTCCACAATGGAACGTCGAAGACCCATCAGCTGTATCACTGATGGTGCACAAACCATTGTCCACAACGACAGTGGTGGGGAAACCTTACTTTGGAATCAATTACCTGCAGGAAATGGCTTAGAAGGAAAAATCACAAAGAATGACCTACAGGAGATCCGTTCATCTTTTCTGAATATTCTAAATGGTAACAGCTTGTTTTAAATCTAATACGATTCCTCAGAGGTAGCCCACGGTGTCCGTGTGTAAACGAACTCATTACGGGCAACCACGGAACGGATGACTGCCGAAATAACGCAACCAGCGAATAAAGAGACGCCGTGTTTGCCTTTACCATAACTTCAGTAACATGGTTAGAAGAAGTTGATAGAAAAATGTTGCAGTGGAAATTCCAATCTGCTATGGTGAATGGTGAGATCAGTAACCAGTTAAGTTTCTTCCAGGCTGATTATTTCCAGTGTATCAGTGCCCCCAGTGTTGCAACTCTTCTTCGCAATATGATGGAACGATTAATGACAAGGACAGTAGCTGCACAAATTACCTATTCCGGTGCACGCAACACGTTTGCATTCAAACTCACACAGCTAATGACATTTTTAATAGGTACTGTCTGCCAAATACCTTTATTTCTCCACGTAACCAGGACAAGTACACGGCGGGACGGAATAGGTAACCACCCCTGACAGTGTGCTCAATGAATACTGTAAGGCGTGGTTATGTAACATGCAGGCCGGCCGACTCCACTTTGAATGCCCGCGACTTCGCTAACCAACCTTCGGACAACGTGGACGCACCAAGGGACAGCGTTCTTTTGAAGTATGGGTTCGAACAACAGTCCTGATAAGAGGAACAATACAAACAAGCATGAGCCGAAGGCCCAGTAGGCCATGCACACGAGTTACACAAACGAAAGATAAGACGGTACCGACAGCACAGCAGCACACAACTCGAAGTCAATTCGTGCGCGCGCGCTGGTTTCGGTTGCGCGTTACAGAGTAACAATGCACCGACTGACCTTGAAGTGCAATTTTCTCCTTGGGCAATGGACAATCCCAGAGGGGTTGGAGGAAAGCACATATAAATACATTTATATGCACATGTAGGTGTACACATAAGTATGTATATACATGTATGTGTTTGCAGATAAATGTATATATGAACAAATGTGTATATAAGTATATGTATTTGTATATATGTATATTGTTGTGTATGTTTGTATACATATAGATATATCTATATGTATATCTATATGAATATGCACATGTACATGCACGTGCACATGAATGTGCACATCGTGATATATGTGTATATGAATATCCGTATGTAAAATAATATGTATGCCCTGCTAGCACATATTAGGGATTGTATGGGGATAATTTACGGCACTTTCGGGATCAAATACGCTCGGCATTTGATTGGTGTTAGGTTTAGGGATGAATTACGTCAGTCTTGGGATTAAATACGGTTGCGTTCTTGTGACCAATGAGGGGTCAACGCGAATGAACCTGAATAAAATGTTGCGTGATTGATGTCGTTATCATCACTGGTCTCCAGAAATGTATTCATATGAGAACCGAGGACGAAAACTTTCAAATATACGAAACCACTCACTGTACGTATACTCGTTCTGTTTAGCTGCGATCCAACGCAAAACGCGTTCAATTTCATCATATTCGAGTTTTATTTGATTTATCTTGGCAGGTTCGCACGTTCGCTACCATTACGTTGCCCTGTTTGAAGATGTCTAAAAATCAGCAACGTGAACAAAATGTAAGTTCATATTAACGAATATATATTGCTTCCAGTGGGGTATGGAATTACTGGTTAGTCGTTCCACTGTTTACCGTCACTTCCTCCGTGTCGTGGAAAGTTTCCACGCCAGCATTTCCAACGCTGGGCCGGAGCTTTTCGAGTGCAATGCACTCAGTTTGTTACAGGGTGTTTGCAATTACTTCCTTTATGTAACCTACAATGTTAGATGTTCCCGAACAAGCAGAACACTGTGAATTGTTGCAGGGAACCCGTGATGGCAAGGATGCCCAGTCGGTGTTGTCGAACAATCTTGTCGACCGGCTTCGAGATTGGGTTGCTCCAAGTAATACTCCTAGAGTGCAAGTCAATCGACTGTTGCAAACTGTGATAGAAAGACTACTTGAACTGCCGTCGGATTCAAGAAAATTGATGGAAACCCAGCGAACGTCGTTGATACGTGACGTGCATCCTGGTGAATATGCACACTTCTGTTTGGTTAATGGCATTACACAAGCGATGGAATGTCCCCAGTTGCGGGATGTCGTCGCCATTGCAATACAATTGAATATTGATGGCTTGTCACTGACCAAGTCGGGAAAGTACACCTTATGGCCTATCTTATGCTGTCTGTGCGAGCCGTTTATGTCGCAGCCCTTCATTGTTGGCATCTATGGTGGGAAGGGCAAACCGGAAGACGTCAATTGTTATCTTCTTGACGTTGTTAATGAACTGCATAGTGTGCTATCAGCAGGTATACCGTTTTCGGGGATAAACGTGAACGTAAACCTTAAAGCCATTATCTGTGATACATTGGCTCGTTCGTTTGTTAAACGCATACGCAGCCATGGTGCTCATTATGGCTGTGATAAATGTAACCAGAGAGGACTGTACTTCAACCGCAAGGTAACGTTTACTCTACATGACGCTTCCACAGGAACTGATGCTGCTTTCCGTGCCCCACGTCCAGCAAACGCCTCTTCTTTCTGTTTCCCACCCATTGACATGATACGTTGTTTCCCAATAGACTACATGCATTCTGTATGTTTGGGTGTGGTACGTCCTTTGATCACCAATTGGACCTCGGGGACTGTGTCACAGAACGCTCGCATTAGTTCTCAAGCGAATAGCCGAATCAGTGCTAGAACCAGTGCTAGAATTGTCAAGCAAGCTGGACTTGTGATTTCCCCCGCAAATGTCGCGGGCTTCTTCACTTCACGCAGTGGAAAGCAACGAAATGTAGAACGTTTTTGCTTTATCTAGGCCCTGTTGTCTTGAGGGGTATTTTGGACGATGCGAAGTATATAACTTTTTAGATATTTCTGTAGCAATTTACCTCTTTTGTCATCCCTCTTTCCACCTTACTTATCAATGTGCTCATGTTCAATTTTGCACGATTGTATGGTCAAGGTGAGGTGGTGTATAATGTACATTCGCTGGTTCATCTTGCTGATGATGTTTTAAGCCACGGTAACCTGGACCAGTTTTCAGCGTTCGTATTTGAATCATTCATTTACAAACTGAAATCTACGGTTCGCGGTCCCACTAAACCTGTTAGTCAGATTTACAGGCGTTGGTCTGAACGTATGTCCGCACCCGATGTGAGTGGTGGTGTTACCTTGCATTCAGATATTGGTATGCCTGTGAACATCCCAGCATTTCGTCACTGCTCACATATTTTGAAGGATAACGTTTTGTTTACAACTGTTGCTCCCAATAACGTTGTGATCATTGACGACCACCCTTGCCACATTGTAAATATACCTCACCCTGATACTCCCGATTGTACAGTCCAATATAACGCCTTTCGGAAACCTGCCAGACCTTTGTTTACTAACAGCCTGCCGTCGCAGCATTTGTTCATGTATATAGTGACTGGACTCAGCGAAGATATTTTGACGGCGCCCGTATCACAAATAATGGCCAAGTGTTTGCTCTTTCCGCTGGACGCACACTTTGTTTGTATGCCTATTTTACATTTCTGTACGTAACTGCTCGCTGTATATTTCTTTCATCACTGTAAATCGTATTGGTTAATAAATGAAACGTTTCCGTTTCAGATGTACTTCGTCGTAGTTTTTGATGATCAATGTGAGGAAGCTTGTGCTGTCCTCAGTTCATCATGGATACACGATGGTATTGCGACTTGGCTGAGTGTATCCGGTCCCTCATTCAGTGAACATGTCCGACTTCACCTGGCACCACCTCCTGACCCCTTGCAGTTTCCTGTGACTGTTGTCTTTCAAAGAAGTGGTTTTGTGCAATTTATAATTCATTATTTTCAGACGATTATTTGAAAGCTAGATGCTACGCCAAGAAGGCAGAGAGTACACCAGACTTGGACTCTTCTGATGTTACTGTTAGGATGGGAAGGCGTATCCAGTGCATCAGGTAATTATTGTATTTATGCTTCAAACCATGTGCATAGCAAGCCCCCAAAAAGACTGTTGACTTTGTCATCATCTGACGAGTCCGAAGCTTCCCTGCACAGCGGCAACGTGAGACAACCACTGTATGCTACGTTTGCTCTGTGTGCCAGTCCAGTTGATTCAAGCCGACTCCCTCAGCCCATCCTGACTGTTCGCGACTCCGGAGTGTTGCCTTCAACGTCCTCTCGGATGACATCCTCCAGACCCGTCACACCAGTGTCTTCCCCACCCACACCGGTTGTCCCTTAGGTTTTCACCCCCAGGACGATGTCTCACATTGTTCAGTTTACTGAAATGTCTCCATCTGCGGCATCCTCACAGATGGGACAGCTTTCAACGCCAATATCTCCCACCTAATTGTCCGCTCCCTCACTGTCTTTGTCACCGCCATTCCCAC